>JACBKR010001464.1:0-48330 GCA_014218235.1 Colocasia esculenta | reverse complement strand
GCAGAGCATTAGGTCTACTGGCTTGGCCGCCTAGTTGGGGCCGGTCGCCGTCGTCGTCTACGCCACCTTCTTCATGGCCAAGCAGAGGCGAGTGGACGTTAGTTGCAGGACGGAGGAGGAGAGTGGGGGAGGAGAAGGAGGACCGGGGGATAGGTTTTTGCATAGGCGTAGGTGGTGATGAGATTTAAAAAAAAAAAAGATCTTTGTCAGCGGCTAAATGTCTGCTGACATATTCATGATATGTCTACAACAAATGCCGCTGACATATCTTTCTTTTGTCAACAATTTTTATAGCCGCTGATATATATCTAATATGTCGACGGTTACATACAATCGTTGACGAACATAAGTCGACGATCCATTTTTCAACGAATTTGTCAACGGCTATTAAGCCGCTACGACATCCGTATATGTCAACGATTTCGTGTCTTTTGTCAACGGCTAATAGCCGCTGACATATGCCTACTTTCTTGTAGTGCGGGAAGAGGGAGAAGAAGAGAAGAAGGGTAGGAAGAAGGCCAAATTGGAATGGCAGCCTAACCATGAGCTTCACACCCCCTCCTATCCTAGGGGCCCTATGCATGGTTGCTGCCCTCCCATCTTGAGAGGAAGAAGATGCAAACATGGAGGCAGTTTTTCTATCAAAAATTTTCAGTTTTCATTTCCAAATTGAGATCTATGGATATTGTGCAATAATATTATTTACAATTAATGTCTCATAACATAGATCAATATGTGATTTGAATTTATTATGTGTTGAATTTATTTTTTTGACATTATATTATTACATTGTGATGTTATTTAAATTTATAATTATTTTTTAATAATTAAATTTTAATTAATTAAATAAATTTTTTTAAAATACTAAAATATATTACAACCTAAAACATTCTCGTGCATGGCACGGACATAGAACTAGTTATAATAATATAACCTACTCTTGACATTGTCACGTGGATGCATCAAGACAATCTTATTTCCGCCGTAACATCTCTCTCCTCAAAAATAGAAATCTATATTAATAAAAATTCCATTACCACCATAAAAAAACCTGACCTTTCTAAGTGCGGGTTTCTCACTTTCCTCCTCATCATCATCATCATTATCATCATCATCATCAGAGCCTTTTCCCATTATTTGGGGTCGGCTACATGAATCTTTTTTCGCCAAAGATTTTTATCAAGTGCTATAGTCGTGTTTAAACTCAAGAAGTCCAAGTCTTTTTAGTAACATCGCACCATCTTATTTGAGGCCTTCCCCTAACCCTTTTATTAGCATCCACTAAATTTTGGTCACATCTTTTAATCGGTGCCGAGTTAAGACGACGGTATATGTGTCCAAACTACCTAAGCCTATTTTCTCTCATTTTACTATCAATTGGAGCTATTTCCAAATTCTTAAGAAATGGCTCATTCCCAAATCCTCACGGAAGTGCGCTTTCTCACTTTCCTACAAAAAAAATTATAATTATTAATTAATCATCTCAAATGTCACCCGACCCTTCTTTCAATTGACAATGGAAACCACACCTCATCAAACTTACTAATAAAAATTCTTACCTTCTAAATGCCACAAGCTTCCATTGTCAAAAAAATCCTCACTTTTCATTTTCTGGTCATTTTTTTTTCTACTGTAAATATTATTTTTCTTTTTTACCTCTTTTTTTCTCCAAGTTCTTATCTTTGTAATATGTGCTTTATTTAAAAACTTGTATCATGATGATAAAACAACTTATGATAGTTATATTTTGGAAGGCACACACATTTGCTGCTTTTGTTTTGTTGTTTGGATCTCAAGATCAATGCCTCCGAATATAGACCAATATATCATATTTTTCTTATATTTCTCATCTTATTATATTTTTAGATATATTTTTCTTCTTTTAATTGTTTTAAGCGTAAAATTTCTCCATTCTAAAATAAATGGTAGAATTTGTAATTTTGATATTAATTTAATGACTAGAATTATATAGATATAGATGCTTATGAACTTTCCAAGATGGAGTTTTTTTGTAAAGACTTCTTTATTTGAAATTATTCAATGGTCATGAATTTTTCAAAAATATCTTTTTCTTCTATTAATTCCATTCAATTTAAAAATATTCTTAACTATGCATACTAATTATAATATAAATTTATATAGATCTAATATTTTCCATACATCACACCGGCATGAAACTAGTAGTATCATATTTACGGCTCTAGGTCAGTTCATGGAAGGAAACGTTCTTTTACGAGTGGTTTTTAAGTGTGTTTGTCATCACTAGAAACGAATCAACCTAAGGCGTAATATCATACTTTTATCATCATTATTTCATCTGACTCAAAATCTTAATTTATCGAAAGAAAAAATCTCCATTTTTTCGAACATATTCATTTTGTTCCTTAAACTGATCGTGAATAGTCTACCATTAATTATGTTCTTGGATTATTTGGTTTGCTGTAAAATGCCATGAGGCTGTAACGAGCTGATGAAAATTACATGCCTTTCCTATTCATGCTCAAATTGAACAGAGTTTAGGTAGCAATCATCCACATAAACAATATTCATTTATATACAAGAAATATTCAATGATACGGTGTTCCAGATTTTTTTAGTGTAAGCAAATAAACATAACAAACTCAGTTTTTGCTCCATATTCTCGATGATACCAGAACATCCATGAAAATGATCAACTATAGAAGAATATAGCATGCCGATTCAATAATCATTATCTCCATATTCTTCGTTCACTCATTATTTCTAGAGACATTAACAAGGAAAAACCATATATATATAAACTTTTGTTTCAACAGGTAACAACCATGCATATTAATAAGCATAACCAATCACTTCTCCTATATATAGCTAGTTGAAAGTGGATAACAAAACTGACATGAGGGACAAGCAGCTGGTTGACCAATGTTGCACGTACGGGTGACTCACCTGTAAACACAAATGATATAAATTAATAGCCTCAGCATGGATCAAGGCGCGCATGGAGTTTGTCATGCATATATATGATCAGAGACTCGGCGTAAACCACATGGGCGGTGGCATGAGTCGAGGTAGATTTATATGACAAAAATGATCAATTTCTTCCTCCTCAAAATCATATATCCCAAAATCAAGGCCCCCGTAGTCTTTTCCAATGTAGGCTTCACCGACATTATCGGTAAAGAAGATGCAATTAGTCCGATGCTTGCCTAGTACTTCGAAGGCGGGGAGAGACATGGACTCGTTGAACCCCACAAACAGGCAACAGTCACCTATGTAGTCAACTTCCGCCCATTCTCCCCCTTCTGTCAACCTGTGGACGTCAAATTCCTCTGTCTCGTACGGCTTGGGATGATTACGAAGAACATACCTGACCACTTGGACAATCTCTCCAGACGGAAGGGCCACCAGATACATCCCATCCTCCCCAGGGTAATCGGGAGGAGGCCCAGGCACTATGATCTCCACGGTGGGCGGCCGGATGTGATCACGGTTCTCAGGATCATGTGCTGCAGGCGACTTCGAATATTCCTTGAAGTCGATGGCTATGGTTTCTCCGGTCCAAGCAAGCGCATAGAATCGGCGGTCATGGTATATAATGTCACGGCCATACCTTGACCGAGGCGGCACGTTGGGCACTTGAACCCATGAATCACCCCCCGGCCTGGCATATGTAGGCAACCGACTGATTAACGCCATGACGATGCAGTTGGGATCCATTGGGGAGGAGGAAAGCGTCAGCCTATCGATTTTGAGATCTCGCGCCTCTGTCGCTGTGAAGCCGCGTTTGGGCTTATCTTCGAATGGATCTTTGCACACGTACAGAATCGCACCGTCTTTCTTCCTCCACCTCACCCCGACAATGATATTGGTGAGTGTGGTCAGAGCAGGGAGGTCGACCCGTGCCCCCGAGATTGGGTCGAAGAGGAAGGTGTTGAGGCAGAGGTCCACCACGCCGAGCCAGCCGTGGGAGGAGCCGAAGCGCGCCAGGAGCGGGACTCGGAGGTACCTGGAGGCGGTAGACCTTGTCCTCGGACAGGCTTAGAAGCACCTGGTCACGGGGGTCGCGGCGGCAACTTCGTCCACCTCCGCCGGGGCTTCTAAAGGCCCGCCTTTTACTCCGTCTACGTGCTCGATGAACGTCATAATCGGCAGAGCGGTGACGCCACAACGACTGGTGGGATTCTGTTTGACGGCGGCGGCGACCTCCCTCCAAGATCTACAGACGGCGCCAAAACGGAGGCGGTCGAAGGACGATTGCAAGGACCTCACCAACAGGTCCAAGATGTCCGCTGGGAGGCTTGCCCACATAGATGATGGCGAGGAAGAAGAAGACGAGCAAGGCATGGCAACAAGTTTTTTTTTTTTTTTTTTTGGGGAAAAAATTCCTAAGAGGAGGAGGAGGAGGAGGTCGATCGATGAAAAAGAGAAAACTAATCGTGGCATGGCTGGAGACGACGAGATCCCCGGGAACTCGCCAAGGCTAAAGAAAACCCGCCGCACCGCAATGACCTCTCTAGTCTCTACTCCTCCGTGTTGGGACAGAGATCTTCTGTTGTGCGTACCAATATACTTCGCTTTTATACGATTTCTACATGCATGGAACTGAAGCTAGATTCCGTGTCGGATCAATATGTAGGAACTTGGACATTGCCCCAATTAGATAAATTCCCGGCCGCCTTAATACTAAATTTGTAATTACATTCCGCGTCGGAACGGAAACACGTGACTTTTAATTAGACAGACCGTAAACCATAAGCCCAATTAGATAGTTTCTATATATTTGTACCACCAATCCCTTCTTAATTAATATGTGCTTGTATGTCTACATGCCTTTGGAACTAGATTATGTCCGTGTCGGAATAGGGCGACGGTTTGTGAGAAATTCCAAAGTATTAACTATTAAGGCGGGCCTTGGTGGTAAAAAGAAAAATTTACCTAATTTTAGCACTGTCCCAGTTTCCATGTATTGGTCCGTAAAATAAATTCATAAAGAAAATTTGCTCAAGGATTATTTTTTACTTAAAAATTAAAAATATAATTATTGATTTTATATTAATGTAAATATTATTTTAAAATTTTTTTATGTTTGTTTATCAGTAAAATATTTATTAAAAATAATATTTTAAAAAAATTAAAAAATATATTTCATATGTCGACCATCCGATCGCCCGTCGACCATCCGATCGCCCGACATCGGTGATCTGATGCCAGACACCAGGTGCATTGGGCGTCGAGTGTCGACTGACGGGTGCTGGACGTTAGGTGCTTGCAGTGGCCTTCGGACGTCGGGCGCTGAGTGCTAGATGCACAGATGTCGAACGCTAGGTAGCGGACGCTAGACGTCGGACTTCGGTATCTAGACGTCTGGCCCCTCGACGTCGGACGCCAAGCACCGAGCACCTGTCGCCTACCGTCGGACGATCGGATACCGGGCGTCGTCTGTCGAGCGCTGAGTTTCCAGACGCCGACATGAAGTGGAGGCGGGATAAAGACGCAGTTGTCGGATGGCCATCGGATGGGTGTATGGCGTTTTTCTGGCTTCGTCGCAGGCCGCATCAAGGCGCGGAGAACATGGGGCAGTGAATTGATTGGGTTGGCTTTGCTTACATTGCACTAGTGCCTATTATTTGGGAAGTAATGCAGCGCCGTATGAGAGAGAGAGAGAGAGAGAGAGAGAGAGAGAGAGAGAGAGAGAGAGGAGAGAGAGAGAGAGAGAGAGAGAGAGAGAGAGAGAGAGAGAGAGAGAGAGAGAGAGAGAGAGAGAGAGAGAGAGAGAGAGACGCAGTGTTTGAAGGCAGATTGCAATGAGAGGATAGCGCGCGATCTCCAACTCACAGTAGTCCGCAGGGTCTTCTTCTTACTTCTAGAGAGGGGGAGACTAGAGAGATGCATACCTTGCAAGAGAAGGGATAGACTGTGTGATCTCGGGCACCTCTCACAGCAGAGGAAAAACAAAGGTAAGCAAGAGGTCATCATCGCGGCGTGAAGTAGAGGCGGGATGAAGACGCAGTTGTCGGATGGCCATCGACGGGTGTATGGCACTTTTGGCTTCGTCATAGGCCGCATCAAGGTGCGATAATGTGAGGAAGTGAATTGGGTAGGCTTTGTTTGCGTCGCACTGGTGCCTATTAATTGGGAAGTAATGTAGCGCCGAAAGAGAGAGAGAGAGAGAGAGAGAGAGAGAGAGAGAGAGAGAGAGAGAGAGAGACGTAGTGTTTGAGGGTAGACTGTAGTGAGAAGATGGCGCGCGATCTCCAACTCGCAGCAGTTTGCAAGGGTCTTCTTCTACTTCAGAGAGAGAGAGAGACTAGAGAGATGCATACCTTGTACAAGAGGGGATAAACTGTGTGATCTCTGACGCCACTCACAACAGAGGGAAAAAAAAGGTAAGGGAGAGGTCAACACCGCGGCATGAAGTGGAGGCGGGATGAAGACCCAGTTGTTGGATTGCCATCGAACGGGTGTATGGCGTTTTCTGGCTTCGTTACAGGCCGCATGAAGGTTCATGAACATCGAGTAGTGAAAATGGCTGGCTTTGCTTGCGTCGCACTGGTGTCTATTAATTGGGAAGATTCCGTGTCGGATCAATATGTAGGAACTTGGACATTGCCCCAATTAGATAAATTCCCGGCCGCCTTAATACTAAATTTGTAATTACATTCCGTGTCGGAACGGAAACACGTGACTTTTAATTAGACAGACCGTAAACCACCATAACCCAATTAGATAGATTTCTATATATTTGTACCACCATCCCTTCTTAATTAATATGTGCTTGTATGTCTACATGCCTTTGGAACTAGATTATGTCCGTGTCGGAATAGGGCGACGTTTTGTGAGAAATTCCAAAGTATTAACTATTAAGGCGGGCCTTGGTGGTAAAAAGAAAAATCTACCTAATTTTTAGCACTGTCCCAGTTTTCCATGTATTGGTCCGTAAAACAATTCATAAAGAAAATTTGCTCAAGGATTATTTTTTTCAGAAAAATAAAAATATATAATTATTGATTTTCTATTTATGTAAATATTATTTTGAAATTTTTTATGTTTGTTTATCAGTAAAATATTTATTAAAAATAATATTTTTTAAAAAATAAATATATTTAAAAAATATATTTCGTATGTCGACCATCCGATCGCCCGACATCAGTGATCTGATGCCAGACACCAGGTGCATTGGGCGTCGGGTGCCGACTGACGGGTGCTGAACGTTGGGTGCTTGCAGTGGCCTTCGGATGTCGGGCGCTGAGTGCTAGATGCACAGATGTCGAACGCTAGGTAGCGGACGCTAGACGTCGGACTTCGGGCTCTAGACGTCTGGCCCCTCGACGTCGGACGCCAAGCACCGAGCACCTGTCGCCTACCGTTGGACGATCGGATACCGGGCGTCGTCTGTCGAGCGTCGAGTTTCCAGACGCCGACGTGAAGTGGAGGCGGGATAAAGACGCAGTTGTCGGATGGCCATCGGATGGGTGTATGGCGTTTTCCTGGCTTCGTCACAGGCCGCATCAAGGCGCGGAGAACGTGGGGCAGTGAATTGATTGGGCTGGCTTTGCTTACATTGCACTAGTGCCTATTATTTGGGAAGTAATGCAGTGACGTATGAGAGAGAGAGAGAGAGAGAGAGAGAGAGAGAGAGAGAGAGAGAGAGAGAGAGAGAGAGAGAGAGAGAGAGAGAGAGAAAGACGCAGTGTTTGAAGGCAGACTGCAATGAGAGGATAGCGCGCGATCTCCAACTCACAGTAATCCGCAAGGGTCTTCTTCTACTTCAGAGAGAGGGAGAGACTAGAGAGATGCATACCTTGCAAGAGAAGGGATAGACTGTGTGATCTCGGGCACCTCTCACAGCAGAGGAAAAACAAAGGTAAGCAAGAGGTCATCATCGCGGCGTGAAGTAGAGGCGGGATGAAGACGCAGTTGTCGGATGGCCATCGGACGGGTGTATGGCACTTTTCCTGGCTTCGTCACAGGCCGCATCAAGGTGCGATAACGTGGGGAACTGAATTGGGTAGGCTTTGCTTGCGTCGCACTGGTGCCTATTAATTGGGAAGTAATGTAGCGCAGAGAGAGAGAGAGAGAGAGAGAGAGAGAGAGAGAAGAGAGAGAGGAGAGAGAGAGAGAGAGAAGAGAGAGTAACGCCCCAGAAATTTAAATATTAAGAAATAGAAGTAATTTGGTTAAAATATCTTAGGGTTATTAATAAATTGTGATAATTGGATGATAGACTTAATTAGTGGTAAGAACATTATCCTAGTGTCGTACCTCAAAGTGCGTGCCTCCACAGTGCGATACTGGAAAATGACATCGAAATAAAAATTTGAGAACATCATAATTTTCAAAAAATTTTGGAGAAATCAAATATGTATTATCTGAATTTTTCGACGTACGGATTTTGAGATTAAGTCGACGCGACCATTTTCCGGGTGATTTTTCACCGACTGTAAAATAAATTCCAAAAATTAAACTAAAATCACCATAATTTGTAAAACCATCATATTAGTCTATGGTTAAAATTTTAGGACAAACGGATGTCGTTTGATCACATTTACGCAAGGATTATCGGGCCAGCTGAATTATAGCCTAATTACGGGAAGGATTTTTAGGAATTTGTCTTGCTGACGTATCCTGGGCTACGCAAGCCCATGTCATGATAGGTTAAGGTTCTTACACGTTGAAGGCCGATGTGTGGGTGTGTGATTGCATGCATGAGTTAGGTGTCAGTGGGTGGTTAAATGGGGTTTTACCCCAACACCTGGAAACCAATGTGCCGTTGTGCATGGCAAGATCAATTGGCTATAAATACACCCCCTCATTCTTCATACCCATCTTTCTGACTCCTTCCCTGTTTTGCTGCTGTTGTGATTCATGAGACTTTAGAGTGAGTGTGTAGCTGGAGTGGTTAGTTTACACTGTGTGCATCTCTTGGTCCTGTTCGAGTTGCTGCTGGAGCTGTAGCTGGATGTAGTCGGGAAGCCAGTGAAGCAAACTTTAGTAGTTGCTACTGCTTCAACTGCCTCCTTTGCTTTTGGCCATCTCCCCATCTACTATTCGTGGTGAATTGTGGATTTCTATATCAAAGGAAGAATTCAAAATCAAGTAGGATTCATCTCCTTTTCCTTAATCCTGTTCTCTACACATGATAAATAACTCGTGTTGAGTAGCCAAGTTGATATAAGTGTAATCTTACTAGTTTTTGTCTAGTTTTGATGAATATTCTTACGTTAGGGAGGAAGAGATACTTATTTTACCTCCAGATCATCTCTTCTTCTTCTTCCACCTTTGATTCAAGTTCATGATATAGAGTTCTGGTAGAAGTAACATATCCTTAGAACAGTGTGAGGATTTCAGTTTAGATGGTTGATATTCGAACATTGACTTGGATTCATGAAATACCTTGAGTTTTAGTGTCCATCTTATAGGAATTTTCCAATAAACCATTGCTATCAAGTTCATGCTTCCAATACTACACTACATTAGTTTATAGCCGACCAAGTTCGAATTATCAATCTCTTGTTGCATCTCGACTGTTTAGTTTATAAACCACTGTGAAAACTCTATTTAGACTCTTCCATTTGATATCAATCATGCCTTGAATTATAAAATCTATAATTAGGGTGCTTAGAATGGATTTAAACAGATTTACAGAAGTTCTGCTGCTTCCTGTCGACAGCCAGCCCAAGAGCTGTCGACAGGCGCATGTTTCCAGAACTCCAGGTTTCTGGACTGTGTGGATCTGTCGACAGATCCCTTGCATCTGTCGACAGATACCCACAGAGCCAGCAAACCTGAGCTCTGTCTGTGCCATCTGTCGACAGATCCTTCCTTCCTGTCAACAGCTACTGTCCTGCCTTGGATTTCAGCACTCTTACATGTGTAAATCCTTGTTCAAAGTTCATCCTAACAGCCTACCAAATTACCCTCTTATTTACTTTGATATTTTCTGTCATTCTACCATAAAGATTACCCACTTTGGATACCTTACTCATCATTGAATTATCCTTGAAACCGTTAACTCCGAATGGTACTCCGTTGAGTCCATTCTCCTGTATTCGACAACTAAGTTTATATTACTTGATGACTTGAGAGTTCAAAGGCTTGAACACCTTGTGAGATATGATAAACTTATGATGATGACATTTATTGGGTCCTTGGAACCCACCTAATTACTGATATGCCTGTGCAAATAGGGCTGATCCAGTCCTGGGAGGAGCACCCGAATTCATTACGGGCCGTACGGGAGTGATAAGGATACCGGGATGTTTGGCATTGCATCACTACTTCTTGATTATGGTCATCATACTTCCTGTATTGTGAGAACTGATATATGAACCAATTCTTGAGCTATATACTTGAGCATGACCTGAGTTTTACTATCACTGTATCAAGCTACTATTCTGAGATCTGGTATTGCCTCTTTGATGTCCGTTCTATCCTTGTCTTAGAGAGATAAGGACACCAAGATGTTTGGCATGGTATCACTATCTCCTGATTATGATCATCCTATTACTTGTCCTGTGTGAATATTTATATGACTCTGAACCTGAGCCTTAATATGAATTTCTGAGTATGCCTATGTTTTCATACTACTGTTATACATTCACTAACATGTTATCTTGGTTATCTGCATGTTCTTGATACCATTCATGTTCTTACCTAAATTATCATGTGTTCCTGATCCTTTGATTTAAGGATTTGAATTCTACTGGGCTAGTTAGCTCACCCATCCTTCCCTTTTCAGGTATCAAGATGAGGGGAAGTGTAAAATGGGCTGTGTGCAGAGTGGACACCACACCGATGACGAGTCAACCAACCATTACTGCTTTAGTTGCGTACTTGTAAAATGTTATGAGTAGTAGCTACTCATCCTTACTCCTCACTTAGTGTGTAATGGGAGCTTTATGTAATAAGACTTCCGCAGACTGCGTTATAATGAATAAACGTTAATGTTATTACTTTGTGCCTATTTTCTGTCATTTCCATAAATAGCCTTTTATTAGAATGTGAGAGAGAGAGAGAGAGAGAGAGAGAGAGAGACGTAGTGTTTGAGGGCAGACTGTAGTGAGAAGATGGCGCGCGATCTCCAACTCGCAGCAGTCTGCAAGGGTCTTCTTCTACTTCAGAGAGAGGGAGAGACTAGAGAGATGCATACCTTGCAAGAGAAGGGATAGACTGTGTGATCTCGGGCACCTCTCACAGCAGAGGAAAAACAAAGGTATGCAAGAGGTCATCATCGCGGCGTGAAGTAGAGGCGAGATGAAGACGCAGTTGTCAGATGGCCATTGGACGGGTGTATGGCACTTTTCTTGGCTTCGTCACAGGCCGCATCAAGGTGCGATAACGTGGGGAAGTGATTGGGTAGGCTTTGCTTGCGTCGCACTGGTGCCTATTAATTGGGAAGTAATGTAGCGCCGAGAGAGAGAGAGAGAGAGAGAGAGAGAGAGAGAGAGAGAGAGAAGAGAGAGAGAGAGAGAGAGAGAGAGAGAGAGAAAAGAGAGAGAGAGACGTAGCGTTTGAGGGCAGACTGTAGTGAGAAGATGGCGCGCGATCTCCAACTCGCAGCAGTTTGCAAGGGTCTTCTTCTACTTCAGAGAGAGGGAGAGACTAGAGAGATGCATACCTTGTACAAGAGGGGAAAAACTGTGTGATCTCTGACGCCACTCACAACAGAGGGGAAAAAAAGGTAAGGGAGAGGTCAACACCGCGGCGTGAAGTGGAGGTGGGATGAAGACCCAGTTGTTGGATTGTCATCGAACGGGTGTATGGTGTTTTCTGGCTTCGTTATAGGCCGCATGAAGGTTCATGAACGTCGGATAGTGAAAATGGCTGGCTTTGCTTGCGTCGCACTGGTGTCTATAATTTGGAAGTAATGTAGTGCCGAAAGAGAGAGAGAGAGAGAGAGAGAGAAGGAGAGAAGAGAGAGAGAGAGAGAGTGGTCGAGGGCAGACTGCACTAAGAGGATAGCACACGATCTCCAACTTGCAGTTGTACGCAAGGGTCTTCTTCTACTTTAGAGAGAGGGAGCGACTAGAGAAACGTTTACCTTGCGGGAGAGGGGATAGACTGTGTGATCTATGGCGCCTCTCACAACATAGGAAAAAAAATGGTAAGAGAGAGGTCATTACCGTGGCGTGAATTGGAGGCGGGATGAAGACGCAGCTGTCGGATGGCCATCGGACGGGATGTAAGGCGTTTTCCTAGCTTCGTCGCCGGCCGCCTCAAGGTGCCAGAACGTGGGGCAATGAATTGGGCTGGTTTTGCTTGCTTCACACTGGTGCCTATTAATTGGGAAGTAATGTAGCGCCGAACGAGAGATGAGAGAGAGAGAGAGAGAGAGAGAGAGAGAGAGAGAGAGAGAGAGAGAGAGAGAGAGAGAGAGAGAGAGAGAGAGAGAGAGAGAGAGAGAGAGAGAGAGAGAGAGAGAGAGAGAGAGAGAGAGACGTACTGTGACGCAGTGTTTGAGGGCAGACTGCAGTTAGAGGATAGCGCACGATCTCCAACTCGCAGCAGTCCCATAGAGAGAGAGAGAGACTAGAGAGATGCATACCTTGCGGGAGAGGGGATCGACTGTGTGATCTCTGGCGCGTCTCACAGTAGGAAAAAAAAAGGTAAGGGAGTAGTCATCACCACGGTGTGAAGTGGAAGCGGGATGAAGACACAGCTGTCAGATGGCCATCGGACGGGTGTATGGCATTTTCCTAGCTTCGTCGCAGGCCGCATCAAGGCGCGGGAACGTGGGGCAGTGAATTGGGCTGGCTTTGCTTGCGTCGCATTGGTGCCTATTAATTGGGAAGTAATGCAGTGCCGAACGAGAAGAGAGAGAGAAGAGAGAGAGAGAGAGAGAGAGAGAGGAGAGAGAGAGAGAGAGAGAGGAGAGAGAGAGAGAGAGAGAGAGGCGCAATGTTTGGGGGCAGACTACAGTGAGAGGATAGTGTGCGATCTCCAACTCGCAGTAGTCCGCAAGGGTCTTCTTTTACTTCAGAGAGAGGGAAAGACTAGAGAGATGCATACCTTGCGGGAGAGGTCATCACTGTGGCGTGAAGTGGATGCGGGATGAAGACGCAGCTGTCCGATGGCCATTGGTCGGTGTATGGTGTTCTCCTAGCTTCGTTGTATTCCGCATCAAGGCGCAGGAATGTGGGGCAGTGAATTGGACTGGCTTTGCATGTGTCTACACTGGTGCCTATTAATTGGGAAGTAAAGTAATGCAGCGCCAAACAAATGATTACTTGATTTAATTGTTCTTTTATTTGATGGATATATCTTTCGATCCAGCATTGGAAATAATCCGTCCAATGTTTAAAAAAATTTGTTAAAATAGATACCTGAATAATTCAATTTGTGTCGTCATCATAAAAATTGACGCTAATATATTTGTTGGATGTGACTAAAGAGATCGAATGCAATGTTTTACTCGATGGGATTTTCAAAATTATTGTTTGTAGTGGAAGCAACGCATATAAGATTGATTAATTACTTCTATATATAATGCATCTACTGTTTTTAATTTTTGTCATATTGGATTATTAATTAGTATCTTTTTTAATCCACCTGTGAATCACATGCTTTTTCTTATACATGCCTTAATGGATTTAAAGTGAAAGAAACGAGAGCCTCGATCGTTAGTATATATTTGTAATTTTTTTAAACCGTCTATATATATATCGTTCGAATCATATAATAAGCATATGTCTTAGGTAAATAATAACATCATGACTGGATGAAGCAGGTTGCTATATATATAGCTATCGAGGGCGACATATTTTTGTAAGGAAAAATTAATTAGAAGTCTCTGACTGTAAAAATGAGGTCTTTACTATAACATAATTTAACGTGTATTGTAATAGGAGATAACATTTACTGTAATGAGTTACAACTCTGTCAGAGACTAAAAAATAAATTAAATATCTATTAATTAAAGACTCTTAATTAATTTATCGTTTTTATAATTTACAGATTTTGTATACGTGAGAGCAGATAGACGATATATATATGTGAGGGAGTTTGTTGTTGGTTGACTGAGTGCAAATGGAACCAAACGAACAAAAGTTCTACCCACAAGGTAAACTTTTGTCCATACCACAACATAAAAGATTTACTAAACATAGTTAAATAAATTAATCTACATCCACTCGGAATAAAATTTAGATATAGAGTGGATAATTTAGTCAGATAATTTTTACATTTGAAATAGATATAAATTTTATATGCTTTGCGGATATTAAGTGATAAAAAATTAGAAAATCTTATAAAATTCTAAAATATATATAATGTCAAAAATAATATCTAAACAAAATATTAACCTTCATTTTTTTGACAAGAAAATAAGGAAGATTTCATTGAATACTAGAATATAACCAGAAATGTAAGAGGCCACAGGCCATAATTAAGAACAATAGTGGAAAAGTTGGGATAGTCCCAACATCGTGAGATTCTGCATATTGAGCCAGACAGTGAGCTTGCAAAGTGACCTCATGGGGGGAAAATGAGAATTTAATATTTGGGTTTGCAGATAGGAGATTTCTGCACTCGTTTACAACAGCGCGCATACCTCCACAATTGGAAGTTTGACTAGTTGATAGCTTGTACCATGCACATTCTTTGTATCACTGAAAAGGATGATAATATATATATATATATACACCCAGGGATAGCTTTGTTGTCCAACCAGCATCTTCCATTAAGGCAAGGGTTTCTACTTCATAGGGCCAGGGAGCGTGCTTGATAGGTAGAGGATATGCACTTCAGCAAGGTCCTGTTGTAATCGAACAGAACCAGTTCAAAAGTGACTTTGTTGTGAAGGTAAGCCGCATGTATAAGCAAAAAGACCTATTGGAAAGATTTCGTTTGGTACATAACAAATAGAATAGAGTGAAAGAAATTATTAATATTTTCAACATAGTATATAAATATTTATAAATAATTTTTAAATAAAATATGGAGCGGTGAGGATCAAATCTTAAACGTTACAAAACAACTATTTTCACAACCATTCTGTTTATGATCTAGATATTGTCCATATTTAATATCCATTCTATCAAATATTTGTTAAATATATATATAATATTCAACTAATAAAATGTGAATCTAGATTTTATCAGCTACTGCAACTAGAGAGCAAGTGAAATTATGACTGGGTCTAACCTTGTTCTTACACACTAGTAGATCACATCGATTATTAGTAAGGGATAATTTCTTACATACTTCGAGTAATTTTCTAATTAGTAATCCCCATACTCAATCCCCTCTTCCAGACAATGCTTGCTGCCAAGTGTTAAGAGATAGCGAAGAAGTTGAAGTTATCCGTGGTGCACCGCCACCTGCATCGAGTGCAGACATGTACTAAGGGTTATCAAATAGACCCTAAGACCCTACGACAAAGCTTCGGCCCTATATTCAACGGGTGTAAATTAATGGAAGTCCATAAGGTCCATTTCAGTCTTAATGGGCCATCTTTAGGAACTCAGTACTAGGACAGAGGTCTAGACCAGTTTGGGTTGGTTATTGAGTACATTAGCCAAATGCATGCCCCACCAGAATATCATTGAAAAACATGGTTCTTTGTCATCATTGTTTATTGAAGCCCCAAATTTCATCTTTGTTGGAACTAATTGGTTTTTGGATTTGGTTTGCAAAAGGTATTTTTAGCTTTCTTCCCTTCCCCCAAAATATTTGATCTATGCGATCCGACCTGCTTGTTTGGTCACAAAATAGATGGTATCTCTGAGGTCCAGTCTATTGCTTTTCCTTCGGTGACCTAGTTATAGGATCCCTTTAGCCTACCACTAATAAGCATAGTTCCCCTCATTGTCACTAATAATATGATGATGATGATGATGGCCAACTGCAAGGCACTTGAGGGCTTGTCCACGAGACATGTTGTTACCGTTACGTGGACCCTCGGTCCCCGCGCACCTATTAGAGGGAGTTCTCCGGGCAGCGAGTTTGCTCGAGTCACTGACTCTAGTAGCAGAGGGAAATGATGGGGACAGTGGCGTAGAGTCATTTGTAGGGCTCTCTTAGCTGAGTCTGGGACGCCGTGGTAGTTGGTAGCTCGTATGGCACAGATTAGCTAGTTCTTTTCTCACTACCCCACTCTACATGGTTCCGAAACCATTTAGAGGGGCTAGGTCTAGGACTGTAGTCCGGCCAGACTACGGTAGTTATGGTTCTTTAGTTCCGCATCTCACTCCGATGGGAGGTGCTAGACATGGACTGTCAGTCGAGGGTAAGGTGCGTGGTGCACCTGACTGTCAACTAGTGTACTGTTCTGTAGCTAGTGTGTTTGTCTATGCAGTGATTTGCTGTCTGTGTTACAGCCTTGGGTTCCTTCTGGTGTTGTGGTTTACACGGGTTTCCAGTCCCAACGTTCAGCTTAGACCGTAGACCATGTAGTTTTCTTTTACGCTTCCGCACTTGACTCTGTTAGTAGAATAGATTTAGTGTTTTATTTAATTATTGCATATTTAGATTTATTCTGTTGTTAGAACCAGTGGAAGATTGGTAGTCCCTACTGCGCTTCTTTGTGAAGCTCACTTCCTCTTTTGTAGGTGAGACTTCACAGTAGCCCCCCTCACAGCGGACTGAGGAGACGGGACCGTAGTAGACGGCGTCCCCAGTGAGTAGTGTTCCCCCAGCTTGTGTACTTCAGCCTCAGGGTATGCCCCTAAGGGACCTAATATATATTTTTCCCTTTTTCTTTTCTTTTCGCACTTGTACTTTATTTACTTTAGGACTATACTAGACTTGTACTTAGTGTTGGACATTTCCCTTCACCTGTTGTACATTTTAGTGCATTTGTTCTTATTTATCTCTATTACATATCTTGCTAGACCGATCTGTTAGCCCTTTTGGGTCCCCAGGCCTGTGGGCGGTGGTGCCGATAGTCAGGTCCTTGGTGGGAGCCGAGGGTCCAGGCATTGGGGCCGTTACAACCTACTTGAAGACCCAGGTTGACCTTCTTGAGGATAGGTCGACGTACTTGAGGACACAGGTCGACCTACTAGAGGATAGGTCGGACCTACTTGAAGACCCATATCGACCTGCTTGAGGACAGGCCAACCTACTTGAAGACCTAGGTCAACCTACTTGAAGACCTAGGTCGACCTGTTTGAGAACCCAGGTCGACCTACTTGAAGTCCCAGGCCCGATACTCATTTTTGCTTGACGAAGTCAAACGGTGCGCTAAGAGAATTAAAGTCCTTCGACTCTCGGAGGTTGAACATGTTGTCACTCACATGACTGGCATATATACCTACGCTATGCGATTGTCAGTTCACTCTCGTCACCACCTCTAGAGTAGTCCGTGGTAGGACTTGAATTTGCAGTATGCATCCATATGCATGAGAACATGATAAAAATCCAAAGAAGAATAAGATTTTCGTGATGGATCACAAATTCATTTCCACATACTATTTCATGATATCTCTCACACACATATATATATGTGAGATTAGTTGATCAGTTTGCTTCATAGGTATATTCTTTCAAAGATTTAAATATACTTTGTTCCCAAATTCTAATTGTTAGATTTAAGTTTGATAAAGATCAATTGACAGTTGAATTATCATTATGACCTACACGATCCATATATATTTACTCAAATTTGATCATCACTCAATAACAAATAAGTAAAATATTAATAAATATTTATTTATAAGAATAATTTAGAAACATATAAATATATATAAACTCACACACACACACACACACATATATATATATGTTCACTAAATTTGTGTATATTTATATTTATAAATTAGTGACATATATATATTTATTTATATTTGAGATTACAAGTATATATATCTAGCACAAATATACATATATATTACAAATATAAAAAACATATGTACATATCAATCACTAAACTAAAATAAGTTTTTATTAAAAAATATATATGCTCTATATGTTTCACTAGTGCTGACTAATACTGTCAGCGGTTGCTTTAGCCGCAGTCATTTAATATATATCAGCGGTTCTTAAAACAAGCGGACATAACATCTGTATGTCAGCGGTTACTGCAGCCGCGGAACACTATATGTTCGCGGTTGAGCGTAGCCGAGGCATTATCTTCATATTTGTCTGCGATTACATTTCATCCGCTGACGTATACTAAATTTTTGTCCGTAAGTTAGATTAACTGCGGACAAAATATTTTTATAACAACGGTCTACGGCTAGATATCCATTTTGTCTTTCAATTTTCAGTGGTGGACATATAGTGGTTGATAAATATCTGTTCACTTGTAGTGCTCGCTTAATCTGGTTGCTGAAGAGGAGGAAAGACTCAGCGACTCTAAAGAACCAAATGACAGAGTTTGCCGTGGATACGGCCGTTTACGGCGATAAGTTCATCCACAGGCAGGCTGGCTCTTTCATCCTCCCCCCTGGATTCCAACTGCATCGTCATGACTATAGTCTGTGGCCGGTATCGGTTGCCTGCGTATACCCGGCCAAGGGACGACTCCTGGGTTGAAGTGCCAGGTCTACGGAGTGAATCTTGGGATTTCCGGGGGGACATAATATATGTACCATTGACAACTGGTTAATTCTATGCGATTTTTTTGATTGGAGAAACCATAGTCATCGACTTTAAGAGTTAAACGTCACCGGCAGTGGAGACCATAGTGCCAGGGCCCCTCAACATTTGTATTTTGGAGGATGCATGGGATGTATCTGGTTGCTCTCCCGTCTGGAGAGATTGCCCATGTGATCAGATATGCGGGTGATCAACGAGACCTTGATCGACGACCTGGTGATCCATACAAGACTGACGTGTTTGAAGTCTGCAAGTTGAAAGCTGGTAGAATGGGTGGATGTTGACTACATAGGTGACTGCTGTCTGTTTTTGGGATTTGCCGATCGATTCCATGTCTGTTCCCTACTTAATTTGAAGTTCTGGGGAGGGGAAAGACTTAATGCAAACCAATGATTTGTACCAAGTGGTGTAGATCTAACAAGGGTGTGACACCCAACTTCTTAAGATTGGATAATCATGACATGAGTAATATAATAATATCTCTTGTCATGAGATGTACACCAGTGCAAAAGTGGGATTCGGAAGGGGACTCCTGGGGAAGTACGTACAGAACCAATTGCATCTTCTTCACCGATGAACTTAGAGAATCCTACTATGGAAAAGATTATGGGGGCCTTGCTTTAATTGGGATCTTCGATTATGAATATGTAGCTTGGCACGGAATTTAAATTGGATTTTAATTTAAAGATCGTTGCTTCTTGAACAATATTTTATCTAATTACCTTGTAACATCTGTATGAATTATGAACAATGAATTCACATTTGTTATGCTTACTTTCTATTCAATCTGCAGGGCCCATCATCAACAATACGTTCTCCTTTTTTCACAGATTTCTAATGTACTGAATTATTTTGTGTGATGATATGCATGTTTCTTGACAGAAAATGTTAGGGAAGGAAATTCTGGACATAATTTCTTTGTTCACTCCATGAGATCGATATCAGTGACAACTCACATCTTCTATTTTTTGCTTCGTAGAGGTAGGATCCTAAACATAATCCAGGCATGCACGCGTACGTAGAGAGCAACGAAAAGGAACCACGAGCAAGAACTTAAAACAGAAACTACAAATAGAACAAAGAAGACCCAGCTACAAAGGAAAGCCACGTTAGCGAAACAACGACAGCTAACAACGGCTATTCATTTGTCCTAGGTGGTCTCAATGGAGCCTGCAATTTGTCGGATTGACAATTTTCTGTGAACCAGTCAATGGTGAACTTTGCCTGTCTTGCCTCTCCAGCAAACCAATCTGCTGCTGTATCTGCACTTGCATTGACATGTGTGATCTTTACTTTTTTCCAACTTCCCAATGACTCGTTGATTTTCTCTGGGATCTTAATGCTTGTAGAACTTGTAAATCATCCCCTTCCAGCCATATGCCTTCTAATGATCTTCTGGCTGGAATTTCTCTGCTTTCTCAACAAAATCCCAATTAAGCAGCTCTAACCTTTGCCTTGATGACCCAGATAGATTGCACCTGCTTCATAGGACCTGTGCCCTTGCTCCCCCAATTACAAATGTTGTTCCTGCTTTTCTTCAGGGTCCATAACTTTACATGCTGAGGTGGCAACCAGGAACTTTATCTTTGTCGCACCAATAGTTTTAGTTTTCACTGCAAACTCCACTTCCTGCAAATTTGTGTTATGGGTTTTTATTACTCACGTAATTTTTTTCATTCTGGATTTTTATTACTCACTTGTTACCCCTCCAAATCAAATAATTTAGCTCTTTCAGCTAGAAATAAAATGTCGGAGTAATATATGATATTGATATAAATATTCACTCAAGGAAAATTAGATCTCCTAACCTTGTCCAGAACCGAACCTCTAACCCAGCCTATTGTGGTATGATTATGTTATGAGAGTAGCTCATGAATATACAACAAATTTATGATGTGCATAACTTTCAACATCACGAAACATACATCGATGTGTGGACTCCAAATAAATAGTGAAATGGCTGCATGAGCCATATTATAGACTTTCAGATGAAAAAATGAGACAATTTGAGGGCACTTGTCCCTGCAGCACTAAAAAGACGACTTGGGATTCTCATTTATACACATAGGCTAAGGTTTGGAGGCATTGGAAACTATCTTCTATTACGGATAACTTTGCATTAAAGTAGAGATATATAGCACATACATGGAGAAATGATTAATCTGTATGATGTATATTGTACATATATGTTATATAGACTTGGATATTTCACTTGCCATTAAAAAACAGAGGATGGAAGAGTCGACAATCCAACCTGTGCATGTATCTCGCTCCTTCATTAACCTCTCAGCACACCCACCATCTTCTCCACAAACACTTGATGCTCTGCCCACTCTGGAAGCAAAATCTTTTAGGAAGGCGCGTTGCATTACCCGTACGCATCCTTTGCACAGTTTAGTTTGCCGCTTCCATTGTTCTTCTGACGGCACATGATTCTCCTCAATACGGAGAAGAGAAAAATACTCGCTGGAAAGAAAACTAACGGGGAAAAAGAAAATAAAATAGAGAATAACATCCTCACTTCCTCCCCAAGTCCCCTGATCTTTAAATGAAATTTGAAGTTGTACAAAGTCTCATGTTTACGCCCCTGATCCTTCAAATGTACAATCTTCCATCCCCCGATCCTTAAACGAGTTGATCAATGTTGACGCCCTTTCCCAACATAGCTAGAGAGAACTGGATCGTACAGGTTCATCCAATTCCCACATACGATCTTACTACTCCCCAACGATGGGAAGTGGAGGAGTTAAGGACGAACTCTTTAGCACACAAGAGACAACGATCGCGCCACTCATTTTAATTTTTATTTTCACAATGTTTAAGTATTGTTGGCGCGCAACACAGAACCCCCACGCCAGTCATTCCCATTTTTATTTCAAAATTTTGGGCATCTTTTGTGGCGGAATCAGTATTATACCAAACTTGGGGACTTTCGAGTTCAACAAATGGAAGTTACGAAAACAAATGTATTTAGGATACGTTTTTTTTTTTAAATGTGTTTTTCTATTACAATTCGAGAAATTTGGGGACTGTGACAATAAAATCCAAAACCAAATGTGGGAACTCATCAAACCGGGAACACTTTGTTTCCTTTGAAATGGATTCTGGCGGGGAGAAGTCCGAGCATATTTTATTTTTTAAAAGATGAAGGAAAATAAATAGAAGCGGGAGAGAGTCCCTCACGAAAGGAGGACCACCGAGCAGATAAAAGAAGCGCGAGAGGGGGGGGGGACGGTTATTTGGACATTGCCTACTGATATGCCAATCAGTAGGAATATTATTTAATATTACCTATGATTTTAAAAAATAATAAAAATAGTATTTATTCTACTTATCTAAACTGTAGGTAAATTAAAAAAAATACCAACAATATGCACAATGGTAGGTAAGAGTGGTATGTATAGCCACCTTTTCTTGTAGACCCTTCACAAATATGTGTATTTAAGAAAATCCCTACAGTCACATATTCATACCCATTTCTCCATTTCAAGTTTGAACACAAGCATGGCGCCATCCTAGACGGACACAATGCCTTACAAATGCATTGCTCAATGAAGAGGATAGAAATGTACTCCCGAATACATTTAAAAAGAGCAATAAGTATTTCCCACATAAAATAAAGTTTTCATCCTAAACACTGAAGTGAGCATATATAGATAAAATAGCGAACAAGTAGAGAACAAACGTAGTTAAGTTGTCATTCTTCTCCCCCTCAACATGTTCTTCTTGCAATCAAGTGGACATCAGCTAGTCATCAAAGCTGTGAGTTCCCAAAAGTAAGGAGAATGAAAGTTTTTAACAACTTAAAAGAATTCCTTTAAGTAAAGTGGAAGGGGAAATTAATACCTCAATCAATCAGATGACTCTTCATCGGAGTCAAATGGCAAAGTGGATGATTCTCCAATATCATCGTTGTTTGCCATCTCCATTTCTTGCCTCCACATTCTCATTGCTTCATCACCAGTCCCAACCACATAATTATCCCTCCTATAATTTAACATTTAAAATTAATATATAAAAAAACAAAAAAAAAACACATAAGAAAATCATACTCACTTGTAATGAACGAAAGCACATGCATCAGATGCATCAAATTAATTCATTCTGGTGGCTCTTCAAATCACGCTTATTATTGAAGCCATTGCCACATGTGTTGCAAGGATGCTCCATAGAAGATGCATGCAATTTCACATAATGCTCTCTTATCTCTTTTACTATGCACATTAAATTATGACAACGCATGCACTCGTAGACCTTACCATTTTTCTTTCTATCTTTTCTCTGCTTTTGCTTCTTGCAATTAGTCATTTGGACTTAGAAATAATAACGAATATTAGAAGTATAACTATGAAACTATGAAAACTTTGTAAGATTAAATGTACCAACCCCTCTAATATATCTATTTAATCTAGAGCTTCATGAATTCTTTAAGCCTTATCTAAAAGACCAAATAATGGTGGAAATGAAAATTATATTAAAAAAAATCATCTATGTAGCTAGGAGAAAATCAAGGTTCACAAACACTCGGTGTTCTAAGCATAAGAGATTTTGAGGCTTACAACAAAGCAACTGTGATGAAGTGGGTTGAGACTTTATTTTAGATTACAAAGACCCGCAGGAAATTATTTTTATATCTGTGTATTCGGGCTACCATAATTTTTTGAATACTTACCAATCTAAAGTTTGCACTCATATTTGATCCACCTGCTACAAATTCTACATCCCACAAGATAGCAGTACACCTTCAAAATCATTTAAAATGAGAATGATATATAGATTTGCAAAGATAGGTGGATCCTCAAGATTTATTATTTACTTCCTCCTATGAAGCCTCCCTTTGATCCAATTCCAACAAAAGTGAGTCATCTTATTCAAGATGGTTGCTGGAATTTACATTAATTAGATCTATATATTTTCTCATAGAATCAAACAAAACTCAAGGACGTAGAGAGATGAGTCTTCACCGATTACTTGGTTCACTTGTTAGAAAACTCAGACAGAAGGAGTGTCTTTGAGATCAATGGTGATGCAAGATAGAAGAAGTGTCTATCAATCACTTTATCATCAACTATATTGTCAAGTACTATAATTGATTTTCTTTCTTGAGGTGTTATTGACGCGGGATAGAACGACGAAGAGGGGAGAAAGAAGAGAAGAAGGGTAGGGAAGAAGGCCAGATTGGAATGGCGGCCTAACCATGAGGCTTCACACCCCCTCCTATCCTAGGGGCCCTATGCATGGTTGCTGCCCTCCCATCTTCAGAGGAAGAAGATGCAAACATGGAGGCAGTTGTGCTGTCAAAATTTTTCAGTTTTCATTTCTTCATTGCCTGTAAATTCAAGAGGAATACAAGACTATTTATAGGATTAGGTTATTCCAAACCCTAACATGATCACATAATAATTTTTTCTGACAAAAATATCCTTGGACCTAAAATTGTACAAAATTCATACCAACATTATGTAAAAATAGAAAAAACTCAACTATGAGGCCCATTTTAAGTCGGTCAAATTTACTACAGATTGACATTGACTAAAAAAGCTAAAATAAAAAAATATACAGGAAAAGGAAAACACTCTTTGAAAGTGTCTCCCAAAAATCGTCGTTAGCATCTTGCACCAATCTACATGGTCCGCAGTCCCACTTCCACATCAGTTATTTTTCTTCTAGTAATGGTGGAAGTTTTATTTGTGATGTTTATACATTTTGTTGATTTATTGTGTAGACTTTTCTTACAATTAACAGGTTTAACGTAAATTAGAGAAATTTATATATTTTTAACAGAAACATCATATGTACGTAGACGGTTGTCATAGCCGGCCACATAAATATATGTAGACGGCTTGTAGCCATCTACATAAGATGTTTTTGTAGATGGCTCAAAGCTATATATGTAATTAAAGTTAGTCATCTACATAAATATGTAGATGGGTTGTAGGTATCTACACATGCAAATTTTGTAGATGGCTGCAAGAGGCCGTCTATATAACTATTGCGGACCAACCTTTGATTGATGGCTCCAAATGAAGACAGCTGCATAATAGTCTACGAAAATTTTTGTAGACGGCCCTCTAGTAGTGAATAATCAGATTTGCCTTGTCAAAATATTGCCACATAGGTGAAAATAAACAAATTGCCTTGTCAAATTGTCAGCGCATAAAACTAATCAAATTTACCTTATTAAATTGTTAAAATCAATGCAAGAAATATAAATTACGACAACAAAATCATATGTCATTAGGTTAATGACTACACTTCAATTATAATTAAATTATGTAATGTACATTATCATAATATGATTATGAATGTCACAAATTAAGGTGACCGAACAGCAATAATGTAATTAATGAATTATAAAATTATCAAAAATTATTCAATAATAGATTTTGAAATTTTCAGTTATAAATAATAATGTCCATGCCTGCTTATTTATCCGCAAACATATTTTGGAATTTTCTTGTAATGTATATAATATTATATTTCTCTTAGAACTGAAGGCCATCCACAAAAAAAGAAGATATAAAAAATGAGGTGATGAGGGCATAGTACAAGGATATTTTAGGCATTGCAAAAGTGAGAAGCAAGTTAACTCATCCCAAGATAAGTCATTCTTATCCTCTCACATCATGTGATTTGGTACTGGCTAGTAATATATCCTCTATTTGGTGAAAATCGGGATGGAAATGAGGAGAAGACTTTATTCTTGACCTTTTCCCCCTTAATAATGCTATGATATGTACATAATTTAGGTATAATATTATGTTAATTTTTATAGTTATATGTAATATAATAATGGTAATATTACTAATGACCATTTTACACAATGTTAATTACAATCGTTATATCTAATATAATAATAGTAACATTACTAAGTTCATTATTTACTATATCAATTATTATAGTAATGCAGTAACATTATTATTTTAATATGTATTAAATTAAGTCTAATCATTATTTAGTGTGACATTATCACAACTTTGTCCATATTTTTATGTTACTTACCATAGTTATACATAATATAATAATATATTAATAATACTGGTTGATTACTATGTTAACTGCTATAACAATGTAAAAATACTACTGTGTTAATGTGTTATTACTTTAAAACTAATCATAGTTTATTAAAAATTTAATCATAATTTACTATTGTTTTTTACTTAATATAATAATATAAAAAATATAGTAGTACATTAATCATCAAATTAAAATAATGATAATACTAAGTTATTATATTTAGTTTAATCATAATTTATTATAAAATCATTAATAATTTCATCAAGTTACTATGTTAATTAATTTATTAATATTATTATGTCTAAACATAATTTAGTTAGTAATTATCATTAATTTTATCATATTAATATATTAATCCATAGATATATGTAGTATAGTAACATATTAATATTCCTCTATTCGTTATTGTGTTAATTATTGTAATTTAGTTATTAACTATGTTAATAATATACTATTATAGTAATAATACTTTTATATTTTATTATCTTAAGTTTGATTAATATGTAATATATGTTAAATAGGTAAGGACATTAGCGAAAATAAAGTTGTCTTAAAAGTTGTGAAATGAAGATAAAATAAGTGGGAATAACTAGGGATCCCTTGGAATGAGTTATATCCATTAGTGCTATCTCTATTTGTAGAGTTAACCCTCTTCCTCTGGACCCTTAATTAACCTTGTGAACAATAAGCTTACCAAATAGAGAATGGGGATAAGTTATTCCTATTCCCACCTTATCCCGATACTAAATAGGCACTTGTTTAACAAAGTACCTTTGAGAAAAATAGGTTAGTGCATTTTAATTAAATGAATTAACTCGCTTACAAACAAAGTAAAAAGTGGTTTAAAATGGGTTAACTTGAATCCAGAGTTAAAATTAACTTTAGACCAACTCATTGACAGAGAGATCCTACGTCTAAAAAAGAAAATCCATCCTATCAAACTGGCAAACTGTGTGTAATATATCTACCATTTTTTTTGTTGTATAATCCAATGACCAACCAACGAAGAAAAATTCTGCCCTACCCTCGGATCGATCTTGGGGTCTCTCACACCCATCCAACCCCGATAGCTACAAGCGGGGGACGTGTAATATGTATCTACTTGCTCAACAAAGATAAAAACTTTGCGGAATGAAAACACATGCATAAGACACACGCACGGCGATTGAGAGAGAGAAAGAGAGAGAGAGATGATCCGTGCGATCTCCAGCTCGCAGCAGTCCGCAGGGGTTAGAGAGAGAGAGAGAGAGAGATCTCGGTTCTTAATTCCCACTGATCTGCTTGTGCTTGCCAGACTACGTAGAAACATATCATCGATCGAAATGGAGATCTCTAGCTCCAATATCTAAACTAGAACAAGCTAGCTAGCGGAACGTGCATTATTGGAAGAAAGAACAGTTTTTTTGCAATTAATTACTTGACTCAGCTAGAAGAAGATATTGGTACTACTCTGTTGAGAGTTTCCTGGTGGGTGTGGAGGGTAAGGATTTGGACGTTACCTGGATGATTAGGTTGTCTTGACAGGGGCCTCTGAATTAACCTGACGGCTCTCACCAGGTACGCTGATCTGAAGGAACCAGAAACACCGCGTTGCTTGGCGTGGAGGAACTTTTTCAGGGATCCAGGAAGGCCTGCACACACACACACACACAAGCAGAGATGGTCAATGTCTGAAACTCGCTCAAGGCAGCTATGCGAAGAAGAATGGAGTGGGTAGCCATTTGGTTTGAGGCCCAGAGGGGGAGAGATCTAGAGAGGGAGAGATGCATGGGGCGTCGGAGATGGAGAGGACTGTTCCAAGCTTGGCAGCGCGGGGGTGCTGCCAGTCTGTGTGCGTGTGTGTGTGAGGAGAGAGAGAGAGAGAGAGAGAGATGCTGCGTCCGAGATGGGAGGACTGTTCCAAGCTTGGCAGCGCGGGGGTGCTGCCAGTCGAGCTTGGGGTTTTCTTTTAAAATAACACATTTGAAAATATTTTAAGGAGACTAACACGCTACAATTTTTTTTCGTAATATAACACACTTTCTACAGTGCACACACTTTTGTGTTTAAAAAAATAATAAAGTAAGAAGTCGGTATCGCGCCATCCGAATTGCAAGTCGGATGGCGCTATACCGACTTGCAAATGAACATAAAAATTCAAAAAAAAAACTTCTTTAAATAAGGTATAATTGGGCTGACTTATTCATCTCCTTATTTAGATATCTTATTGATGTCTATTTAAGTTAAAATTTCAACCATAGATTATAGAAAAGTTTTACAAATTATGACGATTTTAGTTTAATTTTTTAAATTTATTTTTTACTGAGTAAAAATCACTCAGAAAATAATTACGTCGACTTAATATCAAAATATAGTCGTCAAAAATTCTGAATAATTATATATTTGATATAACCACATTTTTCTAAGAATTATAGTGTTCTCAAATTTTATTTTCGTTATAGTTTTCCAGTGTCGTCCGTTTGAGTCAAACGAAAGTGAGTATCGGGTCCTGAACCAAGATCCCGTCGTTGCCTGAGCGCAACGACGTTAATTACATCTCTTTTAGAAGAGAAAACTCTTGATTAATCGCCAGAATAGAAGGTCTTATGGCCTAAGTCGGGACATCCGATAAAAGGCGTAAAAATAAAGCTATAAGATTGCAGTTAATTTTGAAAGAGGTTTAGATGTGTATGTGCATCTTCATCTCTTACAAGTCAATTTGCATGCTCATTTGTTTATTATTTTATTTATTACGTAAATTTTCCATTTGGTTAATGCGAGAAATTTGACATGCTTTGATGGTTTGAAGCCATTTGGTCATTTGAATGCTCAAGCATCATCATGCACAACCCATTTGATTCGGCAAACAAAACGATTTGGCAGGCAAAACGATACGGCAAGGGCGAATCGGCAAGGGTGAACCGGCAACCAAAACCATTCTGCAGGGGCGAATCGGCAAGGCCCAATCTGCAAGGGTGAAACGGCAGGAGTACTGTTCAAGTGATACGACAAGGGCCCTGCCGGATCGGTCCTGCCGTATCACTCCAATTTTCAGGCATGAGTGATACGGCAGCCCCATTTATGCATAATTCTCGAAATCCGCAGAGAATCTGAGCGTGCAATCAGGAGGGTGGGATATTTAACCCATATAGACAGCACTCATGAACTCAAACGGGGTATGGGTATTGATTACCCGACACTTGATGTTCAAAGCCGTGCGGAAAAGCGATACGGCAAGACTTTCGGGACTTAGTTTTCGAAATCCGTGAAGGGTCTGAGCCTAAAATTTGAGGGACAGAACCTTTGGGATATGAGGAACGGGTCCATGAACTCGGATCAGGCCCAATCAGTGGCGATCCGACACCTCGTGTTCAAAGCCGCGCGGAAAAGCGATACGACAAGCCTTTGGGGACTTGATCCTCGAAATCCGTGAAGGGGCTGAGTCTCAAATCTTGGGGACTTGATCCTCGAAATCCTCGAAATCTGTGAAGGGGCTGAGCCTCAAATTTTTGGCCAACTTCACCTCTGCTGCCGCAGCAGGTTTTGTTGGAATGGGAGGTGTTGCATTCCCTTAAAATGACCCCCTTACATGGGGGAAATGGGCCACTTGGGTGATGGGCCTTCTTGGGTCTATTTAGGGGACCTTTCAGTGGGTTTTAAGGGGGTCTTTTGCTTGGAGAAACTGGGCCAATATACGCAAAGCCCGCTGCGTTTTTTTTTAGGTGCCCACAGCGCACGACCGAAAGTGATACCTGAGTATGATAAAGTGTCTTAAACACACCCTATCAAAAGTCGTGCGATATGTATATGTGTGAGCGGTCGGAGGAGGGTGTTACAAAGGTGGTATCAGAGCAAGGTTATGGGTGACAGATATTTCGGCGAGGAGACTCCTCGGTGGTCGGGCACTTCGACGATCAAGTCAGTGAATGGTTTGGCAAGAAGAGAGTGTTTGTGCTACGAATAGCGTACCTTTTTGTGAGGCATGCCCCTCCCTTTTATACATACATGATAGTTTCGAATTCCTTCTTCTGCGTTTAGGATCTTAGTTTTATTTCTTTCCTTTGTGGAATTGGTCACAGAAATATCTGTCACCCATAACCTTGCTCTGATACCACCTTTGTAACACCCTCCTCCGACCGCTCACACATATACATATCGCACGCCTTTTGATAGGGTGTGTTTAAGACACTTTATCATACTCAGGTATCACTAGGGGTGTTCACTATTCGGTTCAAACCGAAAAACCAAACCGAACCGATCAATTTGGTTCGGTTTGAAGCTGAAAAAAATTTGGTTTGGTTTCAAACCAAACCGAAATTGTAAATTCGGTTTGGTTCTTGTAAATTCGTTTTTTGAAGGGTAAAGTTGAGAATCGTGTGTTATCTGAGACAGAAGTGCAGTTGGCACACGTATATTTTGAAACAGATAGAGGAGATTGATCCTTTCTTGGCTGAACATAAACGAAGGCTAGAAACTTGTAGAGGAATCGAGAAAGATTTCAGAAAATGGTTTCAAAGTTATGTCCAAGAATTAAAGATGTGAATGATTCTCGATGCACTCAAGATATCCAAATTTTGTCACAAACACCATCAAGAATTGCTTATTCACATTCAGGCTATAATTGTAAATGGATTTAGTTCCGTACAAGAACAACAGATTATACAAAGCAGACTCAACTATGTGGTGTTGTTGTGATTGCAGATCTTAATAATAAATGTGATGGCTATTATGACATCTTAAGGATGTTGTGGAAATATGTTTTAACCATAACAGACGTGTTATATTGTTTGAATGTGACTGGTGGGATGTTTATCGTGAAGGCAGGGGATTCCAAGTTGACAAATATGGTATCATCAGTCTCAACATCAATAAAAAATTGGAGACAAATGAGTCATTTGCACTTGCCCAACAAGTAGAGCAGGTGTTTTATGTAGATGATAATAGAAGAACAGGATGATCATTCCTGTAAGAGCACAGTCTCGAGACTATTATAACATGGCAGAACAGGAAGAAGTGCTTGAGGATGAAAATGTTGAAGCTTATCAAGAAAATTTGGTTGATGTTCCTATCAATGGAGAAATATTTGATGTTGATGTAACTGAGGAATTAATGTGAGAGTTGGTGAATATATGGAGATTTAAGTGGAGTTGTAATTATGTTATGTTTTTCTATTATATAATGTGAATCTTTAATGTTTATAGTAACTCTGGTCATGGTAATGTATATGTTATATTGTAGAATGTGAATGTGTTTATGCATTTAATTTCATTTTTACAGGATGTAAATGTCTCTTTTTGCATTATATATCTTTATTTTTCAAGATGTGAATGTATGAAATTTTTTCCACAGGTTGTGTACACATGTGGATATGCTCCTAATATGGGGATGTCGTCAATTTTTTTTGTAAATTATACGCTGCTTATTAATATCAATATTTTCATATATGAGTTTGCGCAGTAGATCTCGTGTTCGGAGAGCACGACTGTGGATGACGTGCCAACTCATTCACCTGAAGACTCTGTTGCAGGTCATCCTTCTCAAGCCGTAGTCCTACCACTCAGGGGGCGTCTTCTGCTGCATCTGTATCTTCTCTGTAGCAGGTATATTTTTACATTCAGTAGCATTACAATTTATATTTACTTTAGTTTCATAAAATCTAATCATTTTTTTTATGTATATGTTTTTACATATAGACACCATTGTGGGGCCAAGGGAGTGGTCATCGGGGTCCCTCTAGAGGTGCCACGGAGAGAGGCTAGAGCCTAGACAGAAAATGGAATGTAAGAATCATTGGTGGATACGGGGTAGGCGAGCAAGGGACAAATTTTGTAACTCGTATGGGCATTATCATCAGACTGCATTGCAAAATATGGCAAAAATTTTTTCAAAACTGCCTGAAGAGACAAAGAATGGAATATTTCGAGATCTCGAGGTAAATAGATTAACAATTAAAGTGAATATTGTGTATTTGTGAGATATGCTAATTAGATTGGTAATATATGTGTAGATGTGGTTTTGTTGGGATCGGACTCCTCAGACAGATAAGGAGATGTTACAACACATGACAAGCATGCACAAAGGCTGGCGTGGGATGTTAAAGTCGAAAGTAAGTATTTTTTTAAGAGTATTTATTTGTTTTTATGTTGATAATGAGTTTTTGTTAACTTTGTAATTGTTATTTTGTAGCATTATAAGGGCAAGACCTTGAGGATACTGTTGCATCTGTTCCACCTGGTGTTGATCCATCTGATTGGCGGACAATGTGTCAAAAATGGAATTCAAGGGAGGAGCAAGTAAAATAATATGATTTAATTACATATGTACTTATGATTTTTCATTGCAGATTTTATCAAATATTCAAATATATGAATTGTCTTCTTCTTTACAGGATATTGCCGAGCGTAACAAGCAGAATCGTACGCATCAAAATATGACGTATCGGCGGGGGCGTACCAGTATTTATCAATTAAAAGATGATTTTGTAAGTTTTTTATTTTATTGAATGTAATTTTAATAATCTCTATTGATTTTTTTTTCCGTACTTGATGATTATACAATTAATTTTTACAGGTGAAGACTCACCAGCGTGTGCCCGATCGTATGAAAGTTTTTAAGATGGGGAGATGTAAAGAGCTCCCTGACGGTACCCAGCGGTGGGTTGATGACGAAAGCAGAGATCGTTTTGTAAGTGTATCGGTCTTAGATAAATTATTTTTAATAAATTAGTTTATAATTTCTCATTTTTTGTTAATGAAATATATTTAATTGTAGGAGAAGATGACACAGATGACGACTCCTTCCCTCCAGAGTGATGATGCCGCTCCTGTTCTAGCCGAGGATGCCTTCATAGCTGTCATGGGACGAGACAGGCCTGGCCGTGTTCGTTGTGCGGGTAAGGCTGAGACGCTCCGCACTTGGTATGGGAGGGGAGAGGGATCGAGCTCCTCAGGCGGCTACCACACTCAGGTGCAGCAGTTGCAGCAGCAGTTGCAGGATCAAAACAAAAAAAGTGGAGGAGTTGTGTGCAGAGAGGAGCAGGGATCGCCAGGAGTTACAGGACTTGTGTGCAGAGAGGAGCAGGGATCGCCAGGAGTTACAAGACTTGCGCAGTCAGATATCAGAGATGCGAGCCGTCATGCAGCAATAGCTGCTCCGCCATCACATCCGTCTCGTGCTAGGCGTGAGCTTGAGTGTGAGGAGAGTGACGAGTCTGCTGATGATTATGATGATGATGATGATAGATTTTAGTGTGATGAGATATTGTATTTCTTTTGAATATGTTTATGATGTGTTTTTAGATAATTTGTGTGTATGGTATTAATAATGTATGTTATGATGTGTTTTTAAATAATTTGTGCGTGCATGGTAGTAATGATTTATGTACATGAATGTTTTGATTTATCTACTAACAAGAAAAACAATAAAAATAAATTAAAAATTTAAAAAAAATTGAATGTGTAGACGGCTTAAGCCGTCTACAAAACTTTATTTGCATGTTTTATTAACCGTCTACATAAGTTTATGTAGACGGCTTAACAACCGTCTATATAAACTTATGTAGACGGTTGTTAAGCCGTCTATATGAATATTTATAAACGGCTTAAAAACCGTCTATATAATATTTATAGACGGCTTAACAACCGTCTAATTACGTTTTTGTAGACGGTAAATAGACCGTCTACTTAAAATCTTCGTAGACGGCTTCAGCCGTCTACAAACATAACTTTAGTAGACGGCTTTAAAAATCGTCTACGTATGTTATGTAGACGGATTTTTCGTTGACGGCTTTTTAGACGGCTGTGTAGCTCGTCTAGAAAACATTTTATAGACGGCTCTTAAAGTTTCGTAGACGGTTTTCAGCCGTCTACATATCCTTCACTTCCTGTAGTGAGGGATCCATTGGAATGAGTTATCTCCATTAGTGCTATCTCTATTTGTAGAGTTAACCCTCTTCCCCTGGACCATTAACCTTGTGAACAATAGCTTACCAAATAGAGAATGGGGATAAGTATTCCTATTCCCACCTTATCCCGATACTAAATAGGCACTTGTTTACCAAAGTACCTTTGAGAAAATAGGTTAGTGCATTTTAATTAAATGAATTAACTCGCTTACAAACAAAGTAAAAGTGGTTTAACATGGGTTAACTTGAATCCAGAGTTAAAATTAACTTTAGACCAACTCATTGCCAGAGAGATCCTACGTCTAAAAAAAAATCCATCCTATCAAACTGGCCAAAGTTGTTAGAAAAACTGTGTAATATATCTACCATTTTTTGTTGTTGCATAATCCAATGACCAACCAACGAAGAAAAATTCTGCCCTACCCTCCGATCGATCTTGGGGTCTCTCACACCCATCCAACCCCGATAGCTACAAGCGGGGGACGTGTAATTAATGTATCTACTTGCTCAACAAAGATAAAAACTTTGCGGAATGAAAACACATGCATAAAGACACACGCACGGCGATTGAGAGAGAGAGAGAGAGAGAGAGAGGATCCGTGCGATCTCCAGCTCGCAGCAGTCCGGAGGGGTTAGAGAGAGAGAGATCCTCGGGTTCTTAATTCCCACTGATCTGCTTGTGCTTGCCAGACTACGTAGAAACAGATCATCGATCGAAATGGAGATCTCTAGCTCCAATATCTACACTAGAACAAGCTATCTAGCGGAATGTGCATTATTGGAAGAAAGAAGAGTTTTTTTGTAATTACTTGAGTCAGCTAGATCGAAGAAGATATTGGTACTACTCTGTTAAGAGTTTCCTGGTGGGTGTGGAGGGTAAGGATTTGGACGTTACCTTGATGATTAGGTTGTCTTGACAGGGGCCTCTGAATTAACCTGACGGCTCTCACCAGGTACGCTGATCTGAAGGAACCAGAAACACCGCGTTGCTTGGCGTGGAGGAACTTTTTCAGGGATCCAGGAAGGCCTGCACACATACACACACACACACAAGCAGAGACGGTCAATGTCTGAAACTCGCTCAAGGCAGCTATGCGAAGAAGAATGGAGTGGGTGGCCATTTGGTTTAAGGCCCAGAGGGGGAGTGATCTAGAGAGGGAGAGATGCATGGGGCGTCGGAGATGGGAGGACTGTTCCAAGCTTGGCAGCGCGGGGGTGCTGCCAGTCGAGCTCGAGAATTGTGTGTATATGAGCATGGGGCCGGGCGTCGGATATGGGAGGACTGTTCCAAACTTGACAGCGCGGGGGTGCTGCCAGTCGGGTTCGAGCTCTGTGTGTATGTGTGTGTGTGTGTGTGAGAGAGAGAGAGAGAGAGAGATGCATGCAGGGCGTCGGAGATGGGAGGACTATTCCAAGCCTGCCAGTCGGGCTCGAGCTCTGTGTGTATGAGAGAGAGAGAGAGAGAGATGCATGGGGCGTACTGTTCCAAGCTTGGCAGCGCGGGGGTGCTGCCAGTCGGGGTCGAGCTCTTTGTGTATGTGTGAGAGAGAGAGGGAGGGAGAGACGCATGGGGCGTCGGAGATGGGGGGACGGTTCCGAGCTTGGCAGCGCGGGCGGACTTCTTCTACTTGGGAGAGAGGGAGAGACTGGAGAGATGCATACATTTAAAGTGCAATTTGACAAGAGGTTAGTTTACCCATGGGTAAATTACCCATGGGTGGGCTAACTCACCTTTTTATAGAAAATCACTTTGAATTGTTGGTTAAATTATCCATGGTTATTTTTTCTTTTTTAGTCAACACTATGTACTCTGACTCTATTTATCTTTATTAAGAGAATGTAAAAATTATAATTTTAAGAGATATATAATAAAATTTTATTTATATTTAATGATAATTTTTTAAAAAAAATTTGAAAAAAAAAAAGTTACCCCCTCTACCCCACCTTTTGAGGAGGGTAGAGTTACCCACAAAAAATGGGGTAACCAGGGGTACCCCTGGTTACCCCCACCCACCCCACCCAAACTAAAAACAGACTTTAACTAAGGTACCCCTGGTTTAACCAGGGTACCCCTCCTATCAAATTGGCCCTAAGGGAGAGGATAGATGCGTGATCTCTCACAAAAGAAAAAAAAGATACGGGTACTTATTACTGAGAAGTACTACTGCAGTCTGCTGCGCCGAACAATGATTACTTGATTTATTGTTCTTTTATTTGATGGATATATCTTCCGATCGAGCATTGGAAATAATCCGTCCAACGTTTTAAAAAAGTTTGTTAAAACGGATACCTGAATAATTAAATTTGTATCGTCGTCGTAAACAGACGCTAATATATTCGTTGGATGTGACTATAGAAATCGACCCATGTTTTACTCGATGCATGGGATTCTCAAAATTATTGTTTGTAGTGGAAGCAACGCATATAAGATTGATTAATTACTTCATATATAATGCATCTATTATTTTTAATTTTTGTCATATTGGATTATTAATTAGTATCTTTTTTAATCCACCTGTGAATCACATGCTTTTCTGATACATGTCTTAATGGATTAAAAGTGAAAGAAACGAGAGCCTCGATCGTTAGTATATATTTGTAATTTTTTAAACCGTCTATATATCGCGCGTTCGAATCATAATAAGCATATGTCTTAGGTAAATCATAACATCATGACTGGATGAAGCAGGTTGCCATATATACCTAGCACGGGCGACACTTTTTTATAATTTACAGGTTTTATATACGTGAAAGCAGATAGACGATACATGTGAGGGAGTTTGTTGTTGGTTGACTGAGTGCAAATTAATGGAACCAAACGAACAAAAGTTCTAGGTCCAGACCACAACATAAAAGATTCACTAAACATAGTTAAAGTGGGAAATCGCCCCTCCATATCCTAAGCAAAGCAAGAAAAAAAAAAGGAAAAATAGCATTATGACTAATCTAGTGACCATTGCCACAGTGAAATCAGAAGGACAAATATTCTAGAGTGTATAACCTCAAGATATATAATGGGGCCAGGATTTTAAGTTGTCAAATAATAAATAAGACTTTTTTTTGTCAATGTAGAGGTCCCGATCTCTACAAATTCTTATTGGGTTAGGGCTGTAAACGAATAAGTAAATACAAAGTAGATATAGGTTTTTTCATATCTGTTCTAAATAGTTAATCAAATAATCTACATCCACTCAAAATAAAATTGGATATAGAGCGAATAATTTAGTCAGATAATTTTTACATTTGAAATAGATATAAATTTTATATGTTTTTATTGATATTACATGATCTAAAAATTTTAAAAATTATAAAATTCTAAAATATATATAATGTCAAAAGTAATATCTAAACAAAATATTAACATTCTTTTTTTTACAAGGAAATAAGGAAGATTTCATTAAATACTAGAAAATAAGCAGAAATATAAACGACTACAGACAATAATTAAGAATAGTAGTGGAAAAGTTGGGATAATCCTAAGATCCTGAGACTCCAGCTTTGGCTGCATAATGAGCCAGATAGTGGGCTGGCGAAGTGATCTCATGGGGGAAAAATGAGAACGTAATATTTGGGTTATAGGAGCTTTCTGCAGTCGTCTACAACAGCACGCTTACCTTCACAATTGGAAGTTAGACTAGTTGATAGTTTGTACCATGCACATTCTTAGCATCACTGAAAAGGTTGATATATGCCTAGGGATAGTTTTGTTGCCCAACTGACATCTTTTATTAAGGCAGGGGCTTCTGCTTCATAGGGCTGGAGAGCTACTTGATAGGTAGAGGATATACACTTCAGCAAGATCCTGCTGTAATTGTAATCGAATAGAACCAGTCCAAAGTCGCTCTGTTGTGAAGGTAAGCCGTATTTACAAGCTCGGAGACCTCTATAGAAAATTAAGATTTCATTAGGTACGTAAAAATAATAGAGTGAAAGAAAGAAACTATTAAAGTTTTTAACATAGTACATAAATATTATAAATAATTTTAAATAAATATGAGCGGTGTGGATCAGATCTTAATGGAGCGAAACAACTATTTTCACAATCCCTCCGTTTATGATCAAATATTATATGTATTTAATATCCATTTTATCGAATACTTGTTAAATGTATAATATTAATCAACTAATAAAATACGAATCTAGATTTTACAGTCTACCGCCACTAGAGAGCTAGCGAAATCATGGCTGTGTCTAACCTTATTCTGACACACTAATAGATCGAATCGATTATTAATAGAGATAATTTCTTACATACTTCGAGTAATTTTCTAATTAGTAATCCCCATCATCAATCCACTCTTCCAAACAGCACCTGCTGCCAAGCGGTAAGAGATAGCGGAGAAGCTGAAGTTATCCGTGGTGCATCGCCACCTGCATCAAGTGCTGATAATGGATGCACCTTTTTTTTTTTTTTTTACTTTTTCTAATCTCTTTAACACATCAATTGATAGTAAAAAAAATGAAATTATTAATCAGTTCTTATTTTTTGAGGATATATTTTTAGATCTCTTACTTTTAAAAATATGTAATTATATATTTATATCTGTGAATATGTAAGTCAGAGACTTAAAAATAAATTTTCAAAAAATAGATTAATTGATAATTTTCCTTAAAAAATAGTAATAAAAATATGCACTCTAATCAATACGATGTATAAACTTTTAAGTCTTTAAGCTATCAAATCAACATGTGAATTATACCAAATGTTGTTAGACATTATAAAAATATTTTTAAAACATACAAAGGAGTACTTCACTAGTGCACCGCCAACTGTGAGCCATTACGGCTGTAACATGCTATCATGGATGGAGAAAACAAGGTGCATGTTATTAAATTTCATTTATTGCTTTAGTTTGACGACTCACGAAATCCCATCAGGACGTAGATCTGGAGATGGAATTAAATTTGTAACTGTTGAGGTTATTTTTCTATATTAACTCCTTTTTGAACAGGAGCTTTTCAAAAAGGATAGAATTTATCGGAAGAAATATCAAATATTTCGATTCTTGCTCTCTTTGATCGAAACATAGGGTCTAGTTGTCAGATTAGCCTGATGGAAGGCTCTGATCCCCCATCCAAATGTCTGACCTGCAGTGCAGGCGGACTGATGTCTGACCCCCATTCTAAATATATAACCTGCAAGCTGTCAGGAGGTCGAAGCTATCGCGATCCACCCACTTAATCTGTTTTGATTCGTGGTTAAATAATTCATGGATAATTTATTTAGGGGTTAATTAGTCCCAAAAGAATTTATTTTATTTTGAAAAGAGTTACTTAGAAAAAATTTGGTTAGATTTTTTAAAAAAAATACCCCCAGTGCAAGTCGTCCGAGTTGGAGTTTAAATTAAAAAAAAGACCAAACAAATTCATATGTAGCTTTAGATTTTAGACTATTTTAAAAGGGGACACATATATCTAAAGTTAGTCATCTTAACCCACCTCTCAAATATGCATAGGCTCTGTTGTTAAAATAGTGGGAATATGGCATGGAGCATGGTAATTCATCATCATGGGAAACAGTGCAAACGTATGACAATAACAATAAGAAATAACATGTTTATGAACATACCCCAAAAATAGGAAAAAAAACATAAATATCACTACAAGAAAAAAGTGCATTTAAAGACCGACAATTTTGGTCTCTTTTCTGTCACTATTCGGTCACTAAATATATCAGCGACTAAATAGTGACTGAATAGAGACTGAAATTGTCAATGAAGAATTTCTGGTAACTAATTTGTGACCGAAAACTTTTGTTCACTAATCAGTCATTAATAGTGACCGATTAGTGACCGAAATACTTCAGTCACTGAAGTCGTTATCAGCAACCGAAATATTCAGTCACTATTTCGGTCATTAAAATAGTCACCGAATAGAGACTGAATATTTCAGTCACTATGATGGTCACAAATTTAGTGACTGAATTAGGACTGATATCCATATGTCGCTATCAGTGAGCGAAATTATTCGGTCACTGTTTGGTCACTAAATAGTGATCGATTTATGACCGAACCGCGTCGGTCACCGATAGCGATTGATGTGTTATAGTCACAAATCGATCACTGTTTTAGTGACCGAATAATTTCAGTCACTAATCATTCTCTATAATTTTATTTTTTAAAAAATATATTTTTAGCAAAATAATCTGTGTAAATAAAAATAGTGTCCACAACAATAATAAATGTCGACAACACAACAATAATAAAATAACGACAACAATAATAAATGTCCACGCACAACAATAATAAAATATCCACAACAACAATAAAAATATCCATAACACAACAATAATAAAAATGTCAACAATAATAATAACAATGAAATGAAAATCATGAATCCTCATCCTCATGCTCGTCTCCTCCCACGCCACACGATGAAGGATACTACCATAAGCAATAAATTATTTAAAATTTTAATTTTATTCACTAACTTTCGGTCACTATTTTGGTCACACTTAAGATGAATTTGAGCATCGAGTTCAAACCGGGAGTCCGAATTGAACTCCGTCAGTTTCCGCAAGTCACAACCATTGCCCTGACCGTGCTAGAACAAATCGGAGGCTAATCGGATTAGTGTTTCTAATTTTGAACCTCCAAACCTAAGTTCTTCATTTTTAAACTAAACTAATTTGCATAATGTGAATTTGAGGGACGAGCTCAAATTGGGAGTCCGAAATTGAAATCCGTCAATCTTCACAAGTCACACTCACCGCCCTGACTGTGCTGGAGCAAACTGGAGGCCAATCGGATGAGTATTTCTAATTTTGGACCCTCAAACCTAAGTTCATCATTTTTAAACTAAATTAACTTGCTTTATGTGAATTTGAGCATCAAGCTCAAATCGGGAGTCTGAATGAACTCTGTCAGTCTTCAGATGTCACACTCATCGCCCGGACCGTGCTGAAACAAACCAGAGGTCAATCAGATAAGTATTTCTAATTTGAACCCCAAAAGCTAGCTAAGTTCTTCCTTTTTGAATAAAACAAAACAAAACTAACTTGCTTAAAAATGAATTTGAGCATCGAGCTCAAACCGGGAGTCCGAACTGAACTCCGTCAGTTTCCACAAGTCATAACCCTCACCCTAGCCATGCTGGAAAAAATCGGAGGCCAATCGGATTAGTATTTCGAATTTTGGACCTCCAAACCTAAGTTTTTCATTTTTAAACTAAACTAACTTTCTTAATGTGAATTTAAGCGTCGAGCTCAAACCGAGAGTCCGAATTGAACTCTGTTAGTCTTCACAAGTCACACTTATCGCCCCGACTGTGCTGGAACAAATCGAAGGCCAATCGATGAGTATTTCTAATTTTCGACCCACAAACCTAACTACATTCTTACTTTTTGGACAAAAAAAAAGAAACTTTCTTAAAAATGAATTTGAGCATCGAGCTCAAACCGGGAGTCCGTACTGAATTCTGTCAATTTCCACAAGTCACAACCATCGCCCTGACCGTGCTGGAAAAAATCGGAGGCCAATCGGATTAGTATTTCTAATTTTGGAACTCCAAACCTAACTAAGTTCGTCATTTTTAACAAAACAAAATAAAACAAACTAGCTTGTTTTAAAATGAATTTGAGTATCGAGCTCAAACCGGGAGTTCGAACTGAACTCCGTCATTTCCACAAGTCACAATCATCATCCTGGCCATGCTGGAAAAAAGTGGAGGCCAATCATATTAGTATTTCAAAATTTGTACCCCCAAACCTAAGTTCTTCATTTTAAAACTAAACTAACTTGCTTAAGATGAATTTAGAGTGTCGAACTCAAATTGAGAGTCCGAATGGAACTCCGTCAGTTTCCACATGTCACAACTTATGGGAGAGTAAGGGCCTAACGAGAAGAGAGAGGAGAGAGAGAGAGAGAGAGAGAGAGAGAGAGAGAAGAGAGAGAGAGAGAAGAGAGAGAGATCATCACAGTGACGTGAAGAGGAGGCGGGATGAAGACATACCGTCGGATCGGACCGGTGTATAGCATTTTCTTGGCTTCGTCGCAGGCCACATCAAGGCGCGGGAACGTAGGGTAGTGAATTGGGCTGGCTTTGCCTGCGTCGCACTAGTGCCTATTAATTGGAATAATGCAGCGCTGAACAAATGATTACTTGATTAGTTGTTCTTTTATTTGATGGATATATCTTCCGATCGAGGATTGGAAATAATCCGTCCAATGTTTTAGAAAATTTTGTTAAATGGATACCAGAATAATTAAATTGTATAGTCATCATAAAACAACGATAATCTATTCGTTGGATGTGACTATAGAAATCGAAAGCAATGTTTTACTCGATGAGATTCTCAAAATTATTGTTTGTAGTGGAAGCAACGCTATAAGATTGATTAATTACTTCTATATATATATATATATATATTTGATAAAAGACAAGGAGGAGATTGTAACAACCAGAGGGAAATCGAGTACAGAAAACCAACAAAATAAAGCCAATCTAAAACTCCATGGAAGATATATCCCATGAGTGAGTTCACCGAAGAACTGCCCGAAGACGTAAGCCTGGTCGTCGTGAACAACGCTCCATATTTTCTTCATCTGATTCCATTTCAGATATTTCTTGATCAAATCGAAAGTCAGGCATGAAGATATTTTCCGGTTTAGCAAGGTCAGCAACGGCCAAAGCCTTCTTCTGCATATCTAAAGTTGGAGAGTGAACTGACATATTAATAACCTCTATCAGGCGTAGTGGGCTCGGAGAGCGTTCTTGGTTGTTCGAGCGGCAAATCCTAACAACCCCTTTACGAGATGGACATGATATTCGTCGACAAGAAGATGACCAGCTGGAAGGGAAATTTGAGGACACTCTAATAGTAGCCTTCCCCTAGGTAACTGGGGACTAATGCACCACTTGAGCAAATGTCATGGGATTATTTACCTGGACAGTAATAGGTTCTGCAACGTCAACCATCCTAGAAGAAATATTCTCCAGTTGCACTTCTTCTTGAACCTGTAACCCATTCTTTTTACAGACTGCCTCATAGGTAAAAGCAACCTCGTGAGCCACCGTGAATGGTCCCTGCGATGGGCCATGGACTGCAGCAGTAACAAGCACCCGAGGTGGCCCATCAGCAATAGGGAAGATCATAGAAGGCGCTGTGACCGCCATTGAGTTGGCCTCGCCAGCTGGGTCCCCTGCGTTATCTACCTCGCCAGTTACTATGTTTGGGAGCAGATATCTCCCACTGTCAAAAGATGGCGCAGAGATCTCCAAATCATGGGCGCGGCCTGCGGAAGCTTCCTCATATGGTAGAATCCCGCGGGGGATCAGAGGCGGAATTATCGCCAGTGTAGCATCATCCACAGGATCACGATGTCGTGCCGGTTGAGAAAGCTCTGTCACATTTTTTGGCGAAATTATGGCCTGCACACGATCGCGAAGAGGCTCCAGGTTCTTTGGCGAATTTTGGTGGGAGGACAGCCTGATTCTGCGCGCCACGACCCTCGCAATTTCTAGCTGGGGATCGCATTTGCGCGCTTCCTTTCATTGGGCGCAGGTTGTCCGCACTATGAGGAGCAAGGCTTGCTGGCAGGATTTCCAACTCGCAGCAGTCCGCAAGGGTCTTCTTCTACTTTAGAGAGAGGGAGAGACTAGAGAGATGCATACCTTGCAGGAGAGGGGATAGACTACGTGATCTGGCACCTCTCACAGCAGAGGAAAAAAAAAGGTAAGGGAGAGGTCACCACCATAGTGTGAAGTGGTGGCGGGATGAAGACGCAGTTGTCGGATAGCCATCGGACGGGTGTATGTCATTTTCCTAGCTTCATTGTAGGTCGTATCAAGGAGCGGGAACGTGGGGCAGTAAATTAGGCAGGCTTTGCTTACATCGCACGGTGCCTATTAATTGGAAGTAATGTAGCGCCGAACGAATGATAGAGAGAGAGAGAGAGAGAGAGAGAGAGAGAGAGAGAGAGAGAGAGAGACGTGGGTGTTTGAGGGCAGACTGCAGTGAGAAGATAGCACGCGATCTCCAACTCACAGAAGTCTGCAAGGGTCTTCTTCTACTTCAAGAGAGGGAGAGACTAGAGAGATGCATACCTTGCGGGAGAGGGGATAGACTGTGTGATCTCTGACGTCTCTCACATAAGAGGGGAAAAAAAAGGTAAGGGAGAGGTCATCAATGCGGCATGCAGTGCAGGTGAGATGAAGACGCAGCTATCGAATGCCATCGAACGGGTGTATGGCGTTTTCCTGGCTTCGTCACAGACCGCATCTAGGTGCGGAACGTAGGGGAGTGAATTGGGATGGCTTTGCTTGCCTCGCACAGGTGTCTATTAATTGGGAAGTAATGCGGCGCCAAACGAGAGAGAGAGAGAGAGAGAGAGAGAGAGAGAGAGTGTTTGAAGGTAGACTACAGTGAGAAGATAGTGCGAGATCTCCAATTTGCAGCAGTCCGCAAGGGTCTTCCTCTACTTCAGAGAGAGGGAGAGACTAGAGAGATGCATACCTTGCGAGAGAGGGGATAGACTGCATGATCTCTGGCGTCGGCGCCTCTCACAGCAGAGGGAAAAAAAAAGGTAAGGGAGAGGTCATCACCGAGGCGTGAAGTAGAGACGAAATGAAGATGCAGTTGTCGGATGGCCATCAAACGGTTGTATGGCATTTTCCTGGCTTCGTGGCAGGCCGCATAAAGGCGCGGGAAGGAGGGGCAGTAAATTGTGCAGGCTTTGCTTGCATCGCACTGGTGCCTATTAATTGGGAAGTATGCAGCGCCGAACAAGAGAGAGAGAGAGAGAGAGATGCATTGTTCGAGACAAACTGTACAGTGAGAAGATAGCGTGTGATCTCCAACTCACAGCAGTCCGCAAGGGTGTTCTTCTACTTCAGAGAGAGGGAGAGACTAGAGAGATGCATACCTTGCGGGAAAGGGGATAGACTGTGTGATCTCTGACACCTCTCACAGCTGAGGGAAAAAAAAGGTAAGGGAGAGGATCACTTCGGCGTGAAGTGGAGGCGGGATGAAGATGGAGCTGTCGGATGGCCATCGAACGGGTGTATGGCATTTGCTTGGCTTCGTCACAGGCCGCATCAAGGTGCGAGAACGTGGGGCAGTGAATTGGGTTGTCTTTGCTTTCGCCGCACTGGTGCCTATATTAATTGGGAAGTAATGCAGTGCCGAATGTAAGAGAGAGAGAAGAGAGAGAGAGAGAGAGAGTGACGCAGTGTTTGAGGGCAGACATAAGTGAGAGGATAGCACGCGATTTCCAACTCACAGCAGTCCGCAAGGGTCTTCTTCAACTTTAGAGATAGAGAGAGACTAGAGAAATGCATACCTTGAGAGAGAGGGGATAGAGTGCGTGAACTCTGGAGCCTCCCACATCAGAGGGAAAAATAGGGTAATAGAGATGTCATCGCCGAGGCGTGAAGTGGAGGCGGGATTAAGACGCAATTATCGGATGGCCATTGGACGGGCATATGGCGTTTTTTTGGCTTCGTCGTCAGCCGCATAAATTTGTGGGAATGTTGGGGCAGTGAGTTCGGCTGGCTTTGCTTGCGTTGCACTGGTGTCTATTAATTGGGAAGTAATGCAGCACCGAGAGAGAGAGAGAGAGAGAGAGAGAGAGAGAGAGGAGAGGAGAGAGAGAGAGAGAGAGAGAGAGCGCGTTTTAGGGCAGACTACAAGAGGGTAGCGCACGATCTCTAACTCGCAGTAGTCTACAAGGGTCTTCTTCTACTTTAGAGAGAGGGAGAGACTAGAGAGATGCATACCTTGTGGGAGAGGGGATAGACTGTGTGATCTCTGGTGCTCCTCACAGCAGAGAAAAAAAGGTAAGGGGAGGTCATCATCGCAGTGTGAAGTGGCGGTGGATGAAGACGCAGCTGTCAGATGGCCATCGAACGGTGTAAGGCATTTTCCTGGCTTCCTCACATGCCGCATCAAGGTGGAATGTGGGGCAGTGAATTGGGTTGTCTTTGCTTGTGTTGCACTAGTGCTTATTAATTGGGAAGTAATGCATGGCCGAGAGAGAGAGAGAGAGAGAGAGAGAGAAGAGAGAGAGAGAGAGAGAGAGAGAGAGAGAGAGAGAGAGAGAGAGAGAGAGAGAGAGAGAGAGAGAATGAGGTCAACTACAGAGAGGATAGTGCGCGATCTCCCACTCGCAGCATTTGCATGGGTCTTCTTATACTTCAGAGAGAGGGAGAGACTAGAGAGATGCATACCTAGCAGAAGAGGGGATAGACTGTGAGAACTCTGGTGCTCCTCACAGTAGAGGAAAAAAAAAAAGATAACGGAGAGGTCATCACCGCGGAGTGAAGTGGAGGCGGGATGAAGACGCATTTGTCGGATGGCCATCGGATGGGTGTATGGCATTTTCCTGGCTTCATCGCAGGCCGTATCAAGGCGCAGAGAACGTGGGACAGTGAATTGGGCTGGCTTTGCTTACATTGCACTAGTGCCTATTATTTGGGGAATAATGCAGCGTCAAACGCGGAGAAAGAGAGAGAGAGAGAGAGAGAGAGAGAGAGAGAGAGAGGAGAGAGAGAGAGAGAGACGTAGTGTTTGAGGGTGACTGCAGTGAGAGGAAAGCGCGCGATCTCCAACTCGCAGTAGTCCGCAAGGGTCTTCTTCTACTTCAGAGAGAGGGAGAGACTAGAGAGATGCATACCTTAAAGAAGAAGTGATAGACTGTGTGATCTTGGGCTCCTCTCACAGCAGAGGAAAAAAAAAAGGTAAGTGAGAGGTCATCATCGCGGCGTGAAGTAGAGGCGGGATGAAGACGCAGTTGTCGGATGGCCATCGGATGGGTGTATGGCATGTTTTCTGGCTTCATCACTAGCCGCATCAAGGTGTGGTAATGTGGGGAAGTGAATTGGGCAGACTTTGCATGTGTCGCACTAGTGCCTATTAATTTGGGAAGTAATGTAGTGCCGAATGAGAGAGAGAGAGAGAGAGAGAGAGAGAGGAGAGAGAGAGAGGAGAGGAGAGAGAGAGAGACATAGTGTTTGAGGGCAGACTGTAGTGAGAAGAATGGCGCGTGATCTCCAACTCGCAGCAGTCTGCAAGGGTCTTCTTCTACTTCAGAGAGAGGGAGAGACTAGAGAGATGCATACCATGTAGAAGAGGGGATAGACTGCGTGATCTCTGATCCCTCTCACAGCGGAGGGAAAAAAAAGGTAAGGGAAAGGTCAACATCGTGACGTGAAGTGGAGGCGTTGAAGACAGAGTTGTCGGATTTCCATCGAACGGGTGTATGGCATTTTCTGGCTTCATTACAGGCCGCATGAAGGTGAGTGAACGTGGGGTAGTGAATTGGGCTGGCTTTGCTTGCGTCGCATTGGTGCCTATTAATTGGGAAGTAAGCAGCACCGGAACGAGAGAGAGAGAGAGAGAGGAGAGAGAGAGAGAGAGAGAGAGAGAGAGAGAGAGGAGAGAGAGAGAGAGAGATAGAGAGAGAGAGAGAGAGAGAGAGAGAGAGAGAGAGAGAGACGTACTGTTTGAGGGCAGACTGCACGAAGAGGATAGCACGTGATCTCCACTCACAATTGTCCGCAAGGGTCTTCTTCTACTTTAGAGAGAGGGGAGACTAGAGAAATGCATACCGTGCATTTCTCTATTCTCTCTCTATCTCTAAAGTAGAAGAAGACCCTTGCGGACTGCTGCGAGTTGGAGATCGCATGCTATCCTCTCATTATTATCTGCCCTCAAACACTGCCTCTCTCTCTCTCTCTCCTCTCTCTCTCTCTCTCGGCACTGCATTACTTCCCAATTAATAGGCAACCAGTGCGACGTAAGCAAAGACAGCCTAATTCACTGCCCCACGTTCCCGCACTTGATGCGGCCTGTGACGAAGCCAGGAAAATTCTATACACCCGTTCGATGCCCATCTGACACTGCATTTTTCACCCCGCCTCCACTCACGCCGAGGTGATGACCTCTCCCTTACCTTTTCTTTCCCTTGGCTGTGAGTGGCGTAAGAGATTACACAATCTATCCCCTCTCCGGCAAGGTATGCATCTCTCTAGTCTCTCCCTCTCTCTGAAGTAGAAGAACACTATTGCGAAGTACTGCGAGTTGGAGATCGCGCGCTATCTTCTCACTGTAGTCTGTCCTCAAACACTCTGCGTCTCTCTCTCTCTCTCGCTCTCTCTCTCTCTCTCTCTCTCTCTCTCTCTCTCTCTCTCTCTCTCTCTTCTCTCTCTCTCTCTCATCTCTCCTCTCTCTCTCTCTCTCTCGTTCGCCGCTGCATTTCTTCCCATTAATAGGCACCAGTGTGACGTAAGCAAAGCCTCCCAATTTACTACTGCCCACGTTCCTGCGCCTTGATGCGGCCTGCGACGAAGCCAGGAAAATGCCATACAACTGTCTGATGGCCATCCGACAGTTGCATCTTCATCCCGTCTCCACACTTCACGCCGTGGTGATGACCTCTCCCTTACCTTTTTTTTTTTTCCGTCTGTTGTCGAGAGGCACTAGATTTTGAAATTTTTTTGTACATGGAGTACTGCATGACGTAACCGCATGTGTGTGTTTTTGGGGGCTTTTTTTAGGGGGGTCTTAGACTTGTCTTTTTGTTGGAGATGGAGTGAGCAGTCATATTTGTTTAGATTTTGTAATTTTTTATGCATGGGGTAACTGCATGATGTAACCGCATCACAGAGAGTTTTTTCAAATTTAGAAACTCCTAACCTCCAAGAGAAGAGGCGAAGTCTTGTAACTTTTAAAATTTAAACAATTTTTAAAAAAAGAGATAACAAAGAAAAGGGCTCACAAGAGACACGTGGCTTTCTAGAATGGCTGTGTTAGATTTTGAGTTATATATATATATAACTAGATTCTACCCGTGCGATGCACGGAAATATTGTTAGATATAAATAATTATAATTATTTAATTTTTTTCAATTTTATAACATCACAATATGCATAATCAAAATGAATGAAAGATGTCTTCAACAATAATAAGTCAACATCA
>JACBKR010001463.1:0-43621 GCA_014218235.1 Colocasia esculenta | reverse complement strand
TTCTGAAAGTCTGTTGAAGAACGCCTAATACTCCCAGTGTAGTGCATGTTGTGCATTCCACTTGGGTTAGAATGTAGAATTGACCCTCTTTCCAGGGGTATAAGTCTTGTACGATGGGGTTTAGGTTTACCTACCTTTGCTCGACTCCAAGGGGACAAGTTGCACAGGCTGAAGCAGACGAAAAGGGGAAGAAGATGAGCTTCTTGTGGTCGTTCCACAGCTCCCCAACCGCCCAACACTCCTCCACACGACCCCAACAAGTTGTAAAACTCGTCCCTAGGGTTTGGTGGAGAGTATTTAAGCATCTATGGTGTTTAGGAGTCCTATTGTAACAAGGAAACTAGGGTTGCGGTTTTGACATATTACTTTCCTAATTTGAGGATTTCTTCCTCCATTGGAGTGCCTTGGCCATCAAGAAATCCCAAAGGATGGCTAGACATGAATTTGAGTTGCCAAGAATGCATGATCTCATCCCAATTCAACTCTAATTGTCTCTTTCTAATTTCAGCCTATTTAGAGTTACGAATTTCCATGCATTTTCTAGATTCATTTGATTTTTGGGCCCAATAATATCCATTGGCCCAATTATGATAATGGGTTATTAATATATAATGTTGGAAGTCTCTCCAATATTTTTATTTAATTTATGATTACGTTGTATTTCCGTGTTACTGGTTTTCCAACTTGTTTCCTTATTTGGATAATCGGTCACCATGTGATGTACAATTGGTTAATCGGATTTTTTTCGTTGCACGAATTTCTTCGTGAAACACTTAGGAATAATGTGTGGGGTTGATTTAAAGTTTTTACGGAGTTTTCTGATATGTTTTAGCACATACGATAATGATACGAATGTTTAAATACTCTGATATTATGAAATTATTTATTTCCATTTATTTGAATTTTTATGTAATTAAAATTTCGGGGTGCTACACCCACCCCCACTTAGGAGAATTTGGTCTGCAAGTTCATAGATCATTAATTGTCTCTTGATATTTGTGATCCTTGATGTTGTTTCGGATTTAATTTCTCTAACTTGGTTAGACATCGTGGATGCTAGTCCAACATCTACACCTATGGCCACCCGTACTATTCATTTGGTTCCTTCCACAGTTGTTATAACTCCATCTTAATCCTCCAGGAACCATGGTATAATTACTAGATTATTCCTTTCTAATTTCTCCTTAATGATCTCCCACACTTAGAAATGTACTAATAAGAAAAACATCATAAGTTCAGTCTAGGAGTTTAACAATCATACCTTCTTCCGGGAGCTCCGCTGGAGTTATTGCATTCATGCGTCCTTGGCGCTTTACCACTCCTTGGTTCCTTCCAACTTGGTCTTTTAGCATGGGACAGTTCGGTATACGATGTTCCTGACTCCCACATCGCAGGCAAACCCCCGCCTTCTTCCAGCACTTGTCCGCTTGGTGCCCAGGCTTGTCGCAAAATTTACAATATTCCACCATCGTTGTTTCTTCTACCTTGATATTTTTCTCCATGCCATAGTCCTTCTCAGTGGTTGGCCTTTTGTTGTTGTTGTTGTGGAAGGTTCCAGTTGTATCGGCTGATCCTCTTTTTATAAAGGTCGTCTTTGAGATGTCTTTCCCTCTTATGCTTCCACCTTAGCCATAATGTCTTCTACCAGTTGAGCTCTTTGGACCATCTCAGTGTAGGTTTGGATTTTGTGTGGTCCGAGCTTTTCAATGAATATGGGACTGAGCCCATCCATGAAACGGTTAGCCTTTAATCTTTCTGTTCCCACCAAATGTGGGGCATGCACAGCCAGACGTGCGAACTGAGCTCATACTCAGCCACAGACATTCCTTTCTGCTTCAGTGCGGAAAACTCCGCTGCCTTCTTCTCCTTGACCCTCTCAGAGAAGTACTTTCCTCAGAAAATCTCCAGGAAACCTGCCCATTCCAGTTTGCCAACATTAGGCAGGTGGGCCGATGTGGCCTTCCACCATGCTCGGGCATCCTTAGTGAATTGAAAAGTGTCCAGTACCACCTTCTCCTGTTAGTGCTTGCATACCTGGAAAATTCTTTCTATTTCCTCTTTTCAATTCTCTGCCTCGTCTGGGTCAGGTGATCCAGAGAAATGAGGAGGGTTCAAATTCCTAAAGTTACGGTGTAGATCACTAGCTCCGTTCCTAGCTACAGTAGCCTGATTACCAGCCTGAACCACATTTTGTAATGCCTGGGTCAGTCCAGCCACAGTGTCTTGCATAGCTTGCCACTGGTTGCGAGCCATTGCGGTTGAGTGTAAGAGTTATGAAGCTTCCTGAGAAAAGGATGGAAACTAATTAATGTCTCTAGATACATTATAAGAGTCAATGGGTAGGAGTGTTTAATTCTTTCTAACATATTCCCAGTCTCTACCCATTCTCACCAGGTACTATATGCACTATCCATGACGTAAGTTTCTATTGTTTCACTTAAACCTAGGACTTAATATTCCTATTGTTTCCTAGGCTCTGATACCACTAAGCTGTCACGTCCTTAGAATTAAGCAGTGGATATTAATAATGCGGAATAATTCGAGTCGATATCCCGATACGTGAACAGTCGGCAAATAAGTCTCTAGCTAGCACGCACTAAATGTATAACAACATACATCATCATAGGGCCCAAATATTGAACTCAATGGAAATTGTATTCAAATCTCATATTTGTCTCAAAAGAATTAATACAGGACTAAGACTTAATAAAAAGGGAAATTACATTTATTCCTCACTTCCTACTACATGAATCTAACACTCAAAGCAAACTACTATAACTAGACTCATAGTTGGAACGCTCATCAGTCAGACGCATTCCCTTCCTCGACTTGCTCCTCCTCTTGAACATCATAGTCACCTAGATTGGGTAAAAGTAGGGGATGAGCAAACTAGCCCAGTAGGATTTATATCTCAATGTGCGGGGAATGATATAAGTGATTAGTAATTTAGAACTAGATAAGCATGATGAATGTCATGATATGCATGTACGAATAAAACTCATTAGAACATGATACATGAACAAGCTAGATAGAGTGATCATGATGGAACAAGATCTGGAACGATATAACAAGAAAGAACTAGCAATATGTCACTTTGTACAAGCACGCAAGGTTTCACTTGATGTCAATAGCTTTCAAGAACAGGAGATATCACTAATTGTAATAAATGCAGAATGGCCATATCACGCAAGCAAGCAAGAACACACGAGCACGATAATGTAACACTAATCAGGTACGTAAACCCTAATGTACACCAAGGAAAGATCCACCAAGAATGTACACCAGGATACGTGTATGTGGTTATTGTATCTATCATTCAACACGACACGCACGACTCCCAATGCAGATGCAACGCTAGTAATCATTATACCCCATGGTTAATAGTATATTTATGACTCTCCGTCATTGGGGCTAGACTTGAGCCCTTAGACACTCACCGTGCCCAGTCACCATCTCACTTAAATTTTAAATGTAGATACCCACAGTCATTAACAATGGCCAATGAGAGTTTCAAGATGTAAGCATGTGTAACGTCATGTTCATGATGATGATGAGACCAAGTAATAAGTAAATTGAACATGATTTCATGAGAACAATGGTCAAGAGATAAATTTGGCAGCATAACAGTACGATTTATACTTTAATTCAATCTTTACATTAATGGCTTTACTCTAGATTGTAAATCACACTCACGGGAACAAGATGAGAGAGGAAGTGCACGCTATCTCTAGGGAACTTCAATGGTACAACCAACTCGGTCTTCATGTGGGAATCCATGAAGAACGGAGATTTACGGAGGTCTTAGAGAAAAGGTCACTAGTCTACCAATTCGGAATGACCGATAGAGAGCTTCCAAATCCCCAAGAAAGGGCTGCCTAGATGTGCAAGTGTGTAGTGATGTACCCATCTCAATCCACAATCCACCTGTTTCAAACTTGTGGAAAGCACTTAACATGATGGCATGACATGAAACTATGCTCTTTAACTAATCATGATTTGCAAGATTTTAAGATAACAAATTATCATTTTAATCAAGCTAGAACAGTAACAAGAGCGAATCATAAGTTTCATGAATGATCATTGTGGATGCTCGTCCTCGCGCCGTCCCCGGCCGACTGGTGGATCTTCCGGGAGCTCGCGGATGTCTTTGGGCTCTCGTTGGCGATGATGGGTCGCTGGTTGACTTTGTTGACTCCTTTGTTGACTGAGTTGACTAGGGAGAGAGCAAAGAAAACCAGGAAAGAAAGGGGGAGTTTGTGATTGCCAGGGCCTTACCTGTGCCCGAGGAGGTATCGTGATCGCATCGGTGCAGTAGCCTCGCGCAGCGGACAGATATGGGGCTTCAACTTCTCCTCCCTCGGCCGGCCAAAGAAGAAGAGCTCCGCGGTCTTCTACAGATCATTCCTGCCACAAAAAGAAGCTCTATTAGTCTAAGGGAAGTGTAGTGAATGCTCAGAAACAAAAAGAAACAGCCCAAAAGGAGAGTCCCATACCGGTTGCGGACTTGAGAAGAGGGGTGGCCAAGTGCTATGACCACCTTCTTCCCTCCGTTTTTGGTTGGGAAACCCTTTTCTAGGTGTGTAGGAAGGTGTCCTACGTGCCTAGAGTGTGTGGGAATGTGTGTGCAACATGCAAGAACTAAAGGAAAAGGAAGGGAAAGGAGAGGAAGAGGGGGTGTGATCCTGTTGTTGGCGTTGTAGACTCTTGTAGGGCTCCTCCAACTCAGGATGAAGCCTCCTGAAAATCCCAATTGGAGAGAGGAAGAAGAGGATGAATGGTGGAAGGTGGGGTGCAATTTTCTCTCTCTTCTCTCTAGGTGACAGAATATGAACGTCCAGTCTCTCCTCCTCCACTTAGAAGGCCAGAGAGGGAGTTAAATAGGCAGGGGGGGTCGGAGCTCAGAAGCCTTGGATGATTAAGTGTCAAGAAACACACTTGCACACTTGGCAATCCATGCATAAAGGCTCCAACCAATGGGAGAGGCCAAGTAGGATTTTTACTGGGTCAAGGGGGTGCCAAGGTGGCCCATCTGCCCGTTGGGAACGGCCCCATGCGCTGTATGGGCGAGAGAAATGGTGCAAGTGGGCTAGATTCTCGGGGTAGTTGCGCAGACCAAGTAAACCAGGTTGACGTCAACGATCCTGCCGCCAACCTCATGCAGACGTCCAGAGATGTGGACGCCAATCTGGGTCAACGTCCAGGACCCTTGCCGTCAACATGTAGTTAGCGGCAATCGATGCTGCTGTCTACATGGCATCCGAGCTAAGTCAACAAGCAGTCAAACGAGTCTTATTGGGCCAAAGAGCCACGCGGGGATGGGCCAAATCTCGCGTCTACAAATGCCCCTCCGAGACATCAATCTTGCAAGGGAGCAGAGCGGACTGAAAGGTTGGTGTCTCGGTAAACAAAGGATGCAGAGATTTAATGGAAGGGCCATCTCCGAGGATAGGAATTCTAGCAAGCCAAACGAATGAGTTAGGCTAGAAACAAGTGACGAATCGTCTGAGAGACAAATGTGGATAAGAGGGAGGGTGATCTACCCATGTAACTACAACTGCAACCCAACGGTAGGGTCCCTGGCATTGCCGTGTCGAACTTTGACTAGTTTCTGGCATGTCTGAGTCAAAGGAGTCATAATATGACAGTTGAATCAAGAGAGTCTCATAACCGGAGCTCGTGGGCTCGCTGGCCTAATCAGGACGTCTGTCCCGATTTAGGGGGTCATGGAGACAAGGAGTTGGTTGATCTCTCAAAGGACTATCAAAAGATTCTAACTGGAATCAATATTTGGAAAGCCTGAAGTCCGGAATTAAGCTCGCAACTGGCGAAGGTTCAAATGAACTCAACAAGACTGCTTGATTATTTGTGATAAGCATGGTGGGACAAGTTCTTGAAGGGGGGACAACAAATGCCCGATATCAACTTTGATATTCAAGGAGGGACCGACCCGGTAGGCCACCTGAGCTGGGGGAACCATAGAGCAATCGAACGATCAAGGAAAAACACCATTTTTTTTTGAGTCAGTGAGAGAATGTTAGCAGAGAAGACCTAAATGCTGGTGTGGGTTGCTTATGTAAAATGCAAGTTAGAACCAAAGGAAAATTCTAAAGGCCAACAAATAACTAAGAGATCGCAAACCCATCATGGTTTTTGGTAAAGGGGAACTCAGGGTTCACGGTCGCCAAGTTATTCGCCTCTGGTGGGATCCTATGTAAGACATACCTACAACACTCAAGGTCGCATGAGTGTTCCGAATCTGAAGCGCAGCTTGTGCTTAAAATATCTGCAAAACAACTTGAAGCACAAAATAAAGATAACGACCATATGAAAAATAAGACTTTTAAAATTTCCGGACAGTGAACGTCCACATCGATTGCCGCCAATACTCAGTTAACGACACCAAAGGTTGCCGCTAACCTGACACTGACATCAACCGATCTCGACGTCTACTGGCCAGCAGGTCAGGCCGAAAATATAGATGGTGGGAGTCCATAGGGACTCTTCCATCTTCTTCCTCCGTCCCTCTCTGTTCCTGCTGCGAACCAGAGTGTCTGGAGACAACTTGAAGTAGTGAAATGGCCTCCTCATCGACCGGGAAATCTACAAGCATGAATCCGGGGATCCTGAACGAGGTTCCGGGGCATCTGAGCACTCGATGGTCAACGGGGAGGTAGTGATACTCAATTTTGCTTCTCCTTGGGCTGAAAACGCCCCAAACTCCTTCTTACAACACCCTTTATGCAGGAGGTGCCTGCGTTCCCGAGCCAGGGCCGGTCGGGTCAAGGAGTCGAGACGAGGACCGGGGGCTGGAGGGGAGGCGGAGGTAAGACTTAAGACAGTGAACCGACACCTTCTAACTCATGATTTGATTTTATTTAAGTAATATTTTCTCCTTGCTTTTTTGTGCAGCTGCGGGGATGAGGAGTGGCGACCCTCCAGGCGCAGATGGAGAGTCTGCAGTTGGAGCTGACGAGAGTGGAGGGTTGCCTGCTCGAGGCGCGGTGCGGGGGAGATGGAGGTGAGAGATGAGAGGAGAGAGAGAGGGAGAGACAGAGCCGGATGGAGATTGCGAAGAACTACGAGATTTTGAAGGATCGGGTGCTGAAGAAGCACTGAGAGCAGCAGCGGGCGGCCAGCAGGAGGCACAGGGGAGGACGGCGTCAGCCTCTGCCTCAGAGATTACTTTGTGTCCTTAGGGGACCCGTCCGTGGCAAGAGGAGAGCTGCAGCGGCCAGAGGCATCGACAGCATCGAGATCTCCTCTCCTGACCGGCGTCGAGGAGAGGGAGGAGGAGGAGGTGAGCAGCTCGCGTAGGCAGAGACCTAGCGGGAGAGAGAGAGAGGAGGATTTGTACCACCAGGGTATGCCCCTGTCATGATATGTACAGGATTTGATCCTTAGAGTGAATTTTTTGTGGACTTTGTCATTTGAGTGCTTGAATGGTTGACTTTGTACTTTGGTTCTTGCATCCACAACACTTAAGGAAAAAAGTTAGTGTAGATCTGTCTTTAGCCCCTTGCCTAAAAGATGTACCTTTCTTAAGATTTGGTCAAGGGGCTAATGTCTAATCAAAGATGAGAACATAAGAAAAATAAAAATAAAAATAACCGAAGGGAAATATGCATATGCATTTTGTTGTTTTCTTGATTTTTTTTCTTTTAAAATAAGAGGAAAATATGTACATGGTGAAAAGTATATACATCAAGAGACTCTCTTTTTGTTCTTTTCGCATTCCCCCCCTTTTGTTTTTGAACTCTAAGGACACATATCCCTGACATGTCAATGCGTAGGGTCTGGATGATCTACTAACCACGGAGGTATGAATAAGGAGGATCGTGCATGAAATCCTTGATGTTGGAAATTGCCCCTAGTCTTCTTGATATTTTCCACACGGAAGGTCTTACAAGGTCAAATTTGCCCTAGAGGGAGGAGTTTGGAAGAAATAAGTAGGAAGTCATGCAAGGATTGGTTCAAACCACTTTCTGTTTCCAAACCAACATCTCACACTAAAAGACTTGGTCAACATTATTTCCAGGGGAATTTTTCATTTTATTTGACTTCTGGGGGGAGGCACTTACTTTTGCTACCTCCTTGATTTGGTCAGCCTTTTTCTGGGTACGTACTTTTTGCTACCCTTTTTTTTGACCTGTTGGCTTTTCTTTTCCCCTTTTGGGCTTTAGGCTTGATTTGGCCCTTTGCTCTTTTTATTGATTGCCCCTATTTATGGGACTTTGTCCTTTAGATGGGAGTGGATGGTCCCCTACTCATGTCTTGCTCCGCTTCCAGACGCGACCGAGTGGGAAGAGAGTAGGGAAGCACATGACCAGATTAGACCGCCCGAGTGTACTTGTGATTTTCCAGCTAAAGGACAGTATTCAACATCGTGTGGTGTGTGAATAAATCCTACCTCACTAATGACCAAGTGGAAAGTAGGGACTTAAAACCACACCGTTGACAAGTGACGAATGACAGACTTGACTGTCTGACTAAGGGTATAATTTCTTGAGGTAGACTGCGTTCCATGGGTGTGACAACTCAACTCCTTCGGCATCTACCAACCTATAAGCATTCCCTGAGTATGCCTCTTTGACAACGAACGGACCTTCCCAATTTTCTTGCAATTTGCTCCTGGGACCTGGTGCCTTTCAGATTTTGCGCTTTAGGACCATTTCACCCACTTCAAATTTTCTCTCAAGAACTCTTTTAGCATAAAAACGTGCAATTCTCTAACGGTAAACTTGAGCATGATCAGCCGCTATCATTCGTCTTTCATCTAAGAGTTCAAGCTGTGCCAACAAGGCCTCCCGACGTTGATGGGGTCAAGCTCGGAATCCAGTTGAAACTCTAAGTGAATGGACGAAGATCTATATGGGAGTATCGCATCAGATCCGAATGTCAAAGCATAGGGGGTTGCCCCGTAGGAGTTCGGACGAGGTGCGATAAGCCCAAAGAGCTTCAACTAAGCGATCTGGCCAGTTAGCATTGTTATGAGATTTGCATGTTTTCTTTATGATTTTGATGAGAGTTTTATTAGTAGCTTCCACTTGACCATTACCTTATGGATAATATGGGGATGAATGATGCAAATTGATACTATGTTTACCACACATGTCGCGAAGCTCCTGTGAAGTGAATTGAGGTCCATTGTCGGTGACGATGTCTCGAGGCACGCCGAACCTTGCAAGAATGTTGCGCTTGATGAATTTGACCACTGTTGAAGCCTTGACCTCTATGAACGCTTCTGCTTCAGCCCACTTTTTGAAGTACTCCGTGGCGGTGGTCAGGATGAAGGACTTCTTATGGATTTCTCCGGTTCTGTCCGCGAGTGGACCGACCACGTCGAATGCCCACATGCGAAAGCCATGGAGCGATGAGAGGGTGAAGAGAAGAGGAAGGAGCATGAATTTTGTCGCCGTGCAATTGGCATTTAGCACAGGACGGACAAAGTGATGACAATCTTCTTCCATGGTAGGCCAATAGTAGTGTCTAGCAACTTTGGGCAATTGCTCTACCATTAACATGACCACCACATTCGCTAGAGTGAGCGGCTTCAACAACACTTTGTGACTCGGTTTCATTGAGGCTACGAAGATAGACTCCACTGAGAGATTTCTTGTAAAGAACCCCACCTATGATTCTTATAACGCTCCGAGACGCAGCGAATGGCCTGTTATCGGCAGAGGTGCATAATCGAGGAAGGATCCATCTTTGAGAAAGTTCTCGATGTCAAAGTACCAAGGATGGCCATCTTCGAGGTCGATTTCTGGCTCTTTTGAGAGAGCATGGACCCGAAGGGATGGAGATGGAGATGTGAGTTGAGAAAACCAAGGATCGACATGGGAAGGGACTCTAACTTTGGACGGAGACGGTTTCAGAAGATCTTCCCAAAGGAATGGGAATGGAGGAAGCTAGGGAAGTGAGAGAATCTGCTAGGATATCTGAGCCCTAGGGGTGGGACTAGGGTGAGCTTCCTAACTGCCGGACTACCTTTCCTACCAACTCTTGTATGGTTCAACTTGGGATCCCGAGTCTGGTACTTGCTAAGAGATTGTCGGAGTATCAACTGGGAATCACCAATTTCCTTAACTCTTGACTCCAAGCAACAGTTCATTTTCAGCCCAACAGGAGCGCCTCATACTCGGCCACATTGTTCGTGGCGCGGAAGGTTAATTGATAGGCGTGCGAATGACTACCCCTTCGGTGAGAGGAGGACTGCCCCTATTCCACACCCTTTGGAATTGAGGGCCCCGTCGAAGTAAAGTATCCATGAAGGTTCACCATCGATAATGGCTCCTAACTCTTCATCGGGAAAGCTTTCATGAACAGGGAGTATGAAGGTAAGGCATGGTGGGCCAAATGCTCAACAATAGCGTTCCCCTTGATTGACTTTTGGTTGACATAGATGATATCAATTGATTAATGAAGCTTTGCCACCTCATAACTGATCAGTCAAGACAGGCTTCTCAAGCAAGTACCGAATTAGGTCCATACGTGCCAGAAGTTTTACCTCATGAGCTAGGAAATAATGTTTTAACTTCTGGGAAACCCAGACGACGGCCGCACACGTTCTTTCCATGGCGGTGTACTTCTTTTCAGCCTCATTGAACAACTTGGATAGGTAGTACACCGCTCTCTCCTTCTTCTCGTCGTCATATTGGGCCAAAACGGCTCCAGTTGAATCTTCAGTGGTTGACACATAGAGCAGTGAAGTCCGACCCGGGACCGGAGGAGCGAGAACAGGGGGATTGAATAAATAGCTTTTCAGCTCATCAAAGGCCTTTTGACATTTATCATTCCACTCAAATTTTGCCTCTCCTCTAAGCATCTCGTAGAAGGGCTTACAACGGATTGAATGCTGGGAAATAAACCTCCTGATGAACTGGAGTCTACCAATTAGCCCTCTAACTTCTCTTGATATTCCTAGGAGGAGGCATGTCGATTATTGCTTTGCCTTATTGGGGTCAATCTCAATTCCCCGCTTGCTAACTATGAACCCAAGCAACTTCCCCGAGGAGACACCAAGCACAAACTTCTTGGGGTTCATCTTAAGATTGTGCTCTCTAGACCGCTGGAGAACTGCCGGAGGACCTCTGCATGGCCATGTCGAGTCTTTGATTTAACCAAGACATCATCCACATAGACCTCCATGTGCACATGCATCATGTCATGAAAAATTGCCATCATCGCCCTTTGATAGGTTGCTCCCGCATTCTTCAGTCCGAAGGGCATGACAACATAACAGTAAGTCCCCCAAGGCGTTTTGAATGAAGTTTTCTCCTAATCTTCCTCCGCCAGATGGATCTGGTTGTACCCAGAGAAACCATCCATGAAAGATAACATCTCGAAGCTGGCAGTGTTGTCCACTAGGACATCTATGTGTGGGAAAGGGAAATCATCCTTTGGGCATGCACGATTAAGGTCACGGAAATCTATACAGATCCTAACCTTACCGTCCTTCTTCATCACAGGGACGATATTAGCTACCCATTGTGGATACAGCACGACCCTAATGAATTTGGATTTATGCAATTTGTCAACCTCCTCTTTGATCTTGAGTGCAAGCTTGGGATGTAGCATCCTCAGCTTTTGTTTAACGGCCTTCGCGTCGGCTTTTAGGACCAACCGGTGCTCAACCAAAGAGGTGTCGAGTTCCGGCATGTCCTCGTAAGACCAAGCAAAACCATCAGAGAATTCTTTGAGAATAGCTACCAGAGCTCCTTCTTCTTCAACACTCAAGTTGGCACTAATTAAAACTATCTTCGGGGATTCTTCAGTGCCAAGGTTGACCTCTTTGGTAGTCTCGTCCGCAGCCACGGTTGGCTCGTCGAACGTTTTCGTGCCATCCACATAGGAGCTCACTGGGTCCTCTTCTTCCGACCCATGATCTCCTGGCTCACCCTTCTCATCAAGATCTAGCATATAGACTCCTAAACCATCGTCTACAGAGTCTCTTTCTTCAAAATCAGAATCGACTAGGGCAGGATTCTCAAGAAATTCTGGGACTTGACTTAACTTGACACACCTCTCAGCCAAGGCCATGACAAAATGGGCGGGGACTTGCCTACCCTTCTCCTTGTGTACACATGGCTGAGAGGATCTAGACTTTTCTAATCCTAGACCGGACCCTAGACTAGACTCTAAACCCGATTGTAAACTAGAATCTAGACCACTATGCACAGGACTGCTATGTACAAAGCTATGTACAGAGGAGGTGCCCTTAGAGGGGCGAGACTGGGAGTCTAAGCTGGAAAGCGTCGGCCTCTGGCCGAGCGGAAGAGACTCCAAAGTGGAAGGGTGCTCGATGGAGACCTCACATTCCCACCTTGAGAATTGGCATTTTTTTTTAGGAGTCAAGGCCCAGAACCATGAGCTGTGACTCAAAGTGGCCTTACGGCTCGAATGGCGGAACAGGTGGGTGCAGAAGGAGGAGGAAGGGAGGGTGAGAGACAGAGAAGGAGAAGGCAGTAAGGCAGGGAGAGGAGAGAAAGAGGAGTCGAAGGAGGAAGGAGGAGTGCCGGGCACACCTTAGTTGGAAGAGATTGTGAAGGAGATGGGAGAGATGTGGAGATGGAGAGTCAGAACCAAAGAGGGGGAGAAGGCCGAATCTTGAGATTTCTTCATAGGGCATCTCTTCTTCGTCGCTCTCTGAGTTGGACAAACTCTTCTTCACCGGGTCCCGAGTTCCTTGTTGAGGAGGTCCCCGAATGAAATGCCCCTTCAGGGTCCAAGTGAGAGGCTGATAGGGAATAAATGGATTGGATGAATAGGGTCTGGATGGAAGCCCAGACCAGCCCTATCTAACGGCCTCTTGATTTGGATGCTATGGACAGGACCTGCTGGTTCTTACCCAACCCTCGGCCATTATATAGCCAATCCTAGCCTTACCTCCCAACCTTTCCCTTGGGGACATGGGATGTGTTCAAATTCTTCAGCTGACGGGGAGGTTGGCTCAGATCACAGGGCAAGGGGAAGTCAAAGATTGACATAACAGGCTTCTTCCCCTTGTCTGGAACGAACAAGTGCGGCATCTGCTCTGAGGTGATGAGTTGAGAGTTTCCAGGTAGGAATGCTCTTATTTTGATAATCCGCCCATTGAAAGGAAATTTGAAACATGATGGGCGTGTGGAAGGGGACCCTAAGGTTTGTTCTAGCCAGGGACGACGAGAATGGCCTTATAGGCCGGATCGACGTCAAGAACTAGAAACTCGGAGGACATGGTGACGGGTCCGATCTCGAGCTGAAGAGCGATTTACCTTTGGCAACCCTCTTGGAGTTGTCGTAGGCAGCGATGGTGGAGCATATTTTCTCCAGATTATCCTCCCCCAAACCCAGTTGCTTGAGGGTCTTCATCGGACAGACGTTGATGGATGCCCCGTGTCGATGAGGGTGGAGTCTACAAAACCCCAGAGGTTAATGGTAAGACAGAGAGGGAGCGAACGACACTCGGGAGCGGCAAGATCTTATCCGAGAAGGAGATTGATGGTCCTTGGGTGAGGGAGAGAATGGCATTGGTGACCCCACTGGGAGGAAGGTCATCATTGACCATGATTTTCTGGAGAAATTGGAGGGGGTGGACTGATGAGATGGCACCTCCGAATCAATCTAAAATAGACACCCTCGCGGGCGTCTTATCTAGGTGTTGTAGAATGTCATATTCAGTGCCGGCAGGTGGTGGAGGTGGAGGTCCACTATCCTCCTCATCTTGCAATGGCCGCGGGGGTGGAGGAACAATCCGGTTCCTGAGTGTGACATGAACGTCTTCCTGAGACTTATGGTGAATCAACTGGAGAGGTCTCGTCTCAAGGGTAGGTGACTCACAGACAGGGAATATCGGAGGGTAGGCCTCTTGACAGGTAGGTCGGATAAGGACTAAAGGCCGTTCCTCTAAAATGGCGTCTATAGTGGTGGAGGGTTCCTCAGACTCTATAGATGGACAGGGGTACCATTCTTCAAAACCTTCTAACCCCCACTTTTGTTCTCTCCCCACAACCCGGGGTTCTGAATGCGTCATGGTGTGGACATTTTCTGGGATTTAGAGGAGGAGGGACTGTACTTTGGTAGTTGGGGAGAGGGTTTTGGACAATACCCAGCTCTTTCTTGGTGTATCTAGACTTCACTATGGCTACCTTGACATCCTCCCAATTAATCCTTCCCTGATCGTCATGTCGTACACCCAGTCTCGGAAGGTGAAGCAATGTGGAGCTGATGACCATGGGCCCTATAGTAAGGACAGTATTGGAGGTGTCCACCCGGATTGATGTTCTCCCTTTGCGGGGGGAGCTGGATGGCATCACAAGACATGAGGGCGAAGAATACGTCCTCGAGGGTCTCAGGCAGAGGAGGGTAATGAGACCTCTTAGGGCAGGGCCGGGTGTAGCCAGAAGGAGGGGGAACTGCAGAGTAAGGCCTAGAGAGGTGTGACGGGAACTGATGAGGATTGGGAGGATTGGAAGGAGGATTGGAGGGCTTGGTTGGAGGCCTCAAGGGCTGACTGCAAGCATTTACGGATCGTTGACGGTCACCCCCTCGGTAGTAGGTGCCGCGGGAGCCTTGCGCCTTGGGTTTCCCTTCAAAGAAATGTGGCAGAGAGGAGTCCTGATCTGGTTTGGACCACCCTGGCTCGGTTGTAGAGATGTGCAAATGAGGGGAACTCACTGAGCATCAAGATAGAGCGAAGCACAGGGGTGGTGTTGGTAACAACATGGTTATGGCCTGGGACTCTGGAATGGGTATGTCTGCCCTCGAAGCCATAGATCTCCATCGATTGGCAAATGTGACAAAATCTTCGTCCGGCTTCATCTTTTCCGCCACCAAGTCAGGAAGTGTAGGGACTTGGGTGGCCATATACGAGAAATGCGAGATGATCGCTCGGAGACAATGTCGAAGTAATGAGGTCCGATGCGGGTAAGGAGGTGAACCACCTCAAGGCTTCCCCTTCCAATGATTGTTGGAAGAGGTGAACTAAAAGAACCTGATCGTACAACCATCGATGGGAATCCATGGTAAAACCGACCAGATGGAATTGGGGATCAGAGGTCCCGTCATACTTGCGGTACTTCGGGGCCTTGAAACTCGGAGGGAAATAAGCATTGGGGAGCTCGCAATAGTTCTGGAGAGAATGAGGCTTGGAGAGAGATAGAGACTCAGCTAAGAGCCTCCTGACAAGACCCTCCATCTCCGAGCGAGAGACGGATTCAGATTGAGTGGGGGGTGCGGGCTGAACATGAGGTGGATAGGAGAAAGAAGGAGTTGGAACAGGAGTAGGTAGAGGGGCGGGGGGAGGATTTGGAGTGGAAAAGGGGACAGGGGAGATGGGAGCCGTGAAGGGGTAGCAGGCCTAGGAATGGGCCTAGATGAGGAAGCTTGGAAAGGAGAAGGGGATGGAGAGGAAGGAGAGACTGCTGCCCGGACGGTATGCTTAGAAAGCATTGAAATGATGTCTCGGCGAGTATCGGGAGAGGAGCTTAGAGAATTCAGGGTCTTCTTGAGTGTCTTGAGCATATGCGGGGTTACCCTTAGACTCACGCTCCCCTCAAAGTCAGCTGAGAGGAAGAAGAAGAGTGAACTGACTGTTCGGGCTGATTGGTGGTGTTAACCATCCTGACAAATTCATGGATGTTATCTTCATACTCAAAAGCGGATTATTCGCCATGTTCAGGGAATTCAACCAAGCATCCATTAGCACACAACCTACTGATTTTAGAATGGTTAGAGTTGAATTAATTACACTGTTTTAGGAGAAATGTGGACTTCTACCAAACAATGTTATCAAACAACGTCCAAGATTTTAAACGTCAAGGTTATGTGTTAATTAGACTTGCAACAGGCCGGTTCTCTCAAATCTGACTCAAACCCGGGTGAGTAGGCGATCTAGATAGGGAGGGTAAAGGTCCTCCTGCCCCGTACCGTGAGGGAATCCACAGAATTTAGGGACTTAGAGTTTTCTTTGGAACCAACCCGATTTACCCGAGAGGGAATCCCGAGTAAAAGGTTGTAGACCAAAGAATGGCTGTCCTAAAAAGTGAGGGGAGGCTAGAAAAAGATGAGAAGAATGACCCCCCCAGTGACTGAGGACCGTTAGTAGACAATCAGGAAGCAAACAGAAAACAAAATCAGAACAAAATAGTCAAAAATAGGCTTCTGTGAAACTAAAGGGCATGCAATTGACGCACAGTTCATCAGAAACAAACTGACGGCAAGATCGACTGACGCTAATAGGAAGTAAACGACAACCTATATGGACGCTTAAACACATAAGCGGCAAGATGGGTGGATGTTTACCTAGGTAAACGGCAAGATAGCCTGCCGTCTACTGGATGCAGACAGACCGCAGTGGAGAAGTTGTCCCACCGTGATCGCCAGAAGGAGAGGTGTGGACGCTAGTCCTCGCGCAGTCCCGGCCGACTGTGGATCTTCCGGGAGCTCGCTGACGTCGTTGGGCTCTCGTTGGCGATGATGGGTCACTGGGACTTTTTGACTCCTTTGTTGACTGAGTTGACTAGGGGGAGGGCAAAGAAAACCAGGAAAGAAAGGGGGAGTTTGTGATCGCCAGGGCCTTACCTGTGCCAAAGGAGGTATCGTGATCGCGTCGGTGCAGTAGCCCGCGAGCGGACAGAGATGGGGCTTCAACTTCTCCTCCTCGGCGGCCAAGAAGAAGAGTTCCGTGGTCTTCTACAGATTGTTCCTACAAAAAGAAGCTCTATTAGTCAAAGGGAAATGTAGTGAATGCTCAGAATAAAAAGAAACGGCCCAAAAGGAGAGTCCGTATCGTTTGCGGACTTGAGAAGAGGGGTGGCCAAGTGCTATGACCACCCTTCTTCCCTCGTTTTTGGTTGGGAAACCCTTTTCTAGGTGTGTAGGAAGGTGCCCTACGTGCCTAGAGTTGTGGGAATGTGTGTGCAACATGCAAGAACTAAAGGAAGAGGAAGGGAAAGGAGAGGAAGAGGTGGGTGTTGATCCTCGTTGTTGGCGTTGTAGACTCCTGCAGGGCTCCTCTAGCTCGGGATGAAGCCTCCTGAACGTCCCATTGGAGAGAGGAAGAAGAGGATGAATGGTGAAAGGTGGGGTGCAATTTTCTCTCTCTTCTCTCAAGGTGACAAATATGGACGTCCAGCCTCTCCTCCTCCACTTAGAAGCCAGATAGGGAGTTAAATAGGCAGGGGGGTCGGAGCTCGAGAAGCTTGGATGCTTAAGTGTCAAGGAAACACACTTGCACATTTGGCAATCCATGCATAAAGGCTCCAACCGATGGGGAGGGCCAAGTAGGATTTTTACTGTGTAAGGGGGTGCTAAGGTGGCCCATCTGCCCGTTGGGAACGGCCCCATGCGCTGCATGGGCGAGAGAATGGCGCAAGTGGGCTAGATTCTCGGGGTAGTTGCGCAGACCAAGTAAACCAGGTTGACGTCAACCGATCCTACCTCCAACCTCATGTAGACGTCCAGAGATGTGGACGCCAATCTGGGTCAACATTCAGGACCCTTGCCGTCAACATGTAGTAAGTGGAAATCGATGCTGCCATCTACATGGCATCCGAGGTAAGTCAACAAACAGTCAACGATCTTATTGGGCCAAAGAGCCACGCGGGGATGGGCCAAATCTCGCTCTACAATCATATCATTAAGAAAGTAATTAGAATTATTCATGTAATTATATAACTTTTAAATGGGTTAAACACTTTTAAGCCATTAAAGAGACATCATGTAATGATCAACCCAAGACGTGCAAATCACCACTTGATACCATGGACCCTCGGTAAGCTTTGAAATATGCGTCCAACACAGTGGACGCACTTTAAAACACAGTGTACAGAGAAAACCAACGAAACAGTGAAGTTTCCAAATTGCGTCCACATGCCTATCCGCGTTAATGATTGCATCACGTCGGGGGATCTAGACGCGTCTACGGAAAATCATTTAATAAAAGCTTGGCCGGGAAAACCACCTGAAACGCGAAGGGGTGTCCCACCGTGATTCAGACCGGCGCTGACTCCCAGGCGGCACGCAGACCCACATGGGCGATTGACCGGTCTGCATGTGAATCGTGTCATATCAGATGGCCGTGATTCACTGAGACGTGTCGCCCCAGAGCGACGCAATAACAGACGCTAGAAACGCATCCTCTGAACCGGACGCGGTTCAAAGTCTAGATTGAAGACTCAGAAACTCTGGGGTTTGGTCCATGCAATGCTTATATCATCTAAACTAGGGCTTTTCAGACAAAAGTCTCAACATGAAAGTTGTTGGGAACATGACAGAGGAGAGAACTGTGATTTTTAAATAATTTTAAACAACCTTGAGATATGTGATAAATCAACACAAACGTAAAAAGTCTCAGACATGCGCGACTTTGAAAAAACGCATATAACTCTACTTGTACTCATTGGAATTCAATGAAATTAGTAGCAAACGAAAGTTAACTTGATGCTCAACACATTGGTATAAGACTTGTTAATGTTTGGCTGAGAAAACCTACCTTTACGGTTGAGGAAGTTTCGTTCTTTAGAAGACCCTCGTTCTGACCGTTTGCTGAAGAACGCCTAATACTCCCAGTGTACTGCATAAAAATTATGCATTCCACTTGGGTTAGAATGTAGGCTTGACACTCTTTCCAGGGGTATAAGTCTTGCACGATGGGGTTTAGGTTTACTCTACCTTTGCTCGACTCCAAAGGAACGAGTTGCACAGGCTGAAGCAGAGGAAAACGGGAAGAAGATGAGCTTCTTGTGGTCGTTCCACAGCTCCCCAGCCACCCAGCACTCCTCCACAACACCCCAACAAGTTTTATAACTCATCCCTAGGGTTTGGTGGATAGTATTTAAGCATCTATGGTGTTTAGGAGTCCTATTGTAACAAGGAAACTAGGGTTGCAGTTTTGACATATTACTTTCCTAATTTGAGGATTTCTTCCTCCATTGGAGTGCCTTGGCCATCAAGCAATCCCAAAGGATGGCTAGGCATGAATTTGGGTTGCCAAGAATGAATGATCTCATCCCCATTCAACTCTAATTCCTCTTTCTAATTTCCGCCTATTTAGAGTTACGAATTTCCATGCATTTTCTAGCTTCATTTGATTTTTGGGCCCAATAATGTCCATTGGGCCAATTATGATAATGGGTTATTAATACATAATGTTGTAAGTCTCTCCAACATTTTTATTTAATTTATGATTGCGTCGTATTTCTGTGTTACCGATTTTTCGACTTGTTTCCTTATTTGGATAATCGGTCACCATGTGATGTACACTTGATTAATTCGATTTTTTCATTGCATAAATTTCTTTGTGAAACACTTAGGAATAATGTGTGGGGTTGATTTATAATTTTTACGAAATTTTTCGATGTGTTTTAGCACATACGATAATAATATGTCTGTTTAAATATTCTAATATTATGGAAATTATTTATTTCTATTTATTTGAATTTTATGTAATTAAAATTTCCGGGTGCTACAGCGGGAATGTCTCTTCTTCCCTAGAGAAGGAACCTCTAGGGCCGGCTGGTGCCAACACAAAGTTCGTACCACCAACTCTAGGAAGAGGGGCTTGCAGGTCCCTAGAGAGAGCACCAGTACATGGCGGTCGAAGAGTGGATATCCAGCCACCACCATCGGTTGGGCTGCATCCATCTCCCCCCTAGTAGGGGGTCCACACTACCTGCAAGAGAAGAAGAAGCACTAGTCAGTAAAGCTAAGTCAAATCAAATCAAGTACCAGATGAAAGCAGAAGAGTGTAAGTTGAGGATTATACCTGATCATGGGGGAAGTAGTCTAGCCTCACCCGGATGTCCTCGACGTGTCGATCCGTCATCCTCAGATCGGGCGTCACCTCCCACCGGGCCATGAGAGGTATCAAGGCCCGACTCCCCTTTGCCTGCACCCCACATACCAATGGGAAGTGGGTGTAGCCCTAGATCTGAAAGGCAAGAAGAAGTACGTCAATCAGGCACAATAAAAAGTCAATGATGAGCGTTAATGAAAGTTGCATACCTGAAGAAACGGGGTGAATCCTCCGGTGCTCTGAGACCGCCGCAAGCTGCTAGGAAGGAGAGAGAAGAGGTTTCCTAGCACCGCAAAGCCCCAAGCGTAACTCCCTGCCTAGCTCAGGTTCCTCAGCAGTAGTAGGAACTTGCAGTTCATCTGGGATGCCTACGTCGTGAACAGGAGCCGTCCAAAGAGGTACATCATGAAGGTCTAGACGGACCGCTCATCGCTCCTCCCTCCCAACTGGATCGACGCCTGCACTCTAGCGCCAAACTCCTCCAGGGTCTCCAGGGCCCCCCTCCTGCCACCTCTTAGACCCACTATATTTGAGAGAGCCCCTACCAGTATGCTCCAGATCGGCTGCCTTTGTCCCTCCACAAACTCCGGCCCCAACAACTCCACCACCTCATCGTGGTAGTCACTCCGCTCCTGTCCGACCACCGGCTCCCCTTGAACCGACAGTCCCATGAGATATGCCACATCCTCTAATGTGGGTATCATGTTTTTTTTTTTTTTCGAAAAGGACACAGGAGCGAAAGCTAGCTAAGAGCGCTATCCCCTAGCAGGGGATAACGTTCTCACTCCCCTAGCCCAGCCCTGCGCCTGAGATTTTATATATATCAGAAATAACATACAAATACCAGTGGGGCATACCCCTGATCAAACAAATCACAGCAATCTAACAGACGGGAGTCCAGATTTATCAAGAACAACTGGACCTTTACAGCTGGTAGGGAAAGAGGAAGAGGAGAAAATTGATTTATGCTGAGTGTGGCAAGCATGAGTCGCTAAGGCATCAGCCACTCTATTAGACTCCCTAAAGATATGATCCACGCCAACATGCATCTGCAGAAGTAAAGAACGAGCCAGGTTCCACCACCAGGAACACCTCCAGGACGGGCACTTGTCATGAGTAAAGGACTGGACTAGAACAAGAGAATCAGAGTACACAACTGTAACATGCAAACCATGAAGCTCAGCCAATCTCAGGCCATCGATAAGCGCACGAACTTCAGCAAGCAAACTATCTCCCTGGCCATAGAAAAAACTGAAACTCAGAAGGACCTCGCCAGCTGGATTACGCAAGCAGCCTCCCCCGCCACAAGGCCCCGGGTTCCCTTTGCACGCACCATCCACATTGAGACAAACACCCTGTTGGGAGGGATCCACCTGACAATCTGTGGAGTCTTGAGTTTGACAGTAGGTTTAAAACCAAAGGAAAGCAAAAACGCCATGTACTCAGCCGAACAATCATGCTTAAACTTGACACCCTGAATGGCCACACTCACAGCATATCTGATATCCGCCATAATCTTCCCCACAGGCTTATGAACAGAATCAAACCTCTTAGCACATCTATACTTCCAGATCTCCCAAACAACGAGAAGCACAACGTAAACCGAAATAAATCCCATGGCGCTATTACAATTAACAGTAGAAATGATGTTCCATAAGGTGGATGTTATGTGCGATCCAAAAACCTGACCATGGAGGAGAGGGCGAGCCCAGTCCCAAAGCGAAACCGCCAGGTCCCCCTTGAGGGAAAGATGATCTAAATCTTCAATAGGGGACGAACAACAGGAGCAAGAAGAGACTAGATAGATACCACAATCCGATATTCTGTCATCTGTGGGCACCGCACGATATAAGAGACGCCATCCAAACAAAGCAGCCCTGGGATTGAAAGTATGGTTCCAAATTTTAAGAAGAGAAGGGCGGTGAACACCATGCGCCTAGGGCCCTGAAGGCGGACTTGGTGGAGAACGACCCATCAGCACTACTCATCCAAACACACTTATCAGGAGCATTCGAAATGTCAATATTGTTCATTAAAATCTCAATCGCAGCATGATCCTCAGAGGGTGATTCATGTTGGCCGCTACCTCCTGGACAGAAGTGAAGTGGTACTGATTAGGAGCATTGATTAAAGAGAATCGGGACGTTGCCAGTCCAAACATGCTTCAGGATATCAATATTCTTGCCATCACCCAGGATCCAACGCTATTTTGTAAGATAATGGAATGAGCAGCATTAAAGACTTCCTTGGGAATCCCTGTAGGGAAGACCTTGACAACTTCATTAGACCTGGAGTCCAAGAATCTATTTTAGCATAAGCAGACCATAAAGTTTTGCCATGAATTGCATTCCAGATGATCTTAGCCATGAGAGAGATTTGAACATGCCACATACTTCTAACCCCCAGACCTCCTTCATGTTTAGGCTTGCATATTCGATCCCAGAAATCCAGTGACGTTTTCTACTTTCCTCACCACCATTCCAGAAGAAAGAAGCACAAAAGCGATCGATGCTGAACAATGGACTTCGGCAAGCAAGTGGCTGAAGCAACGTAAATCGGGATTGAACACAAAACCGAGTTTATGAGAACAATTCGACCAGCCTGAGAAAGCAATTTAGCTTTCCAAGAAGCCAACAAAGTATTCACCTTATCAATGATGTGCCTGTAGTGGGGACTAAGGATCGCCCATGACTGATCGGAACCCCAGGTACTTTAGCACCCCCTCCTCCTTACGAAATCCTGTTAGCGCTTTTATTCGGGCACCTGAACCAGCTGAAGCTTTAGGAGAAATAAGGAAACTACTTTTAGAAGCATTCACCTTTTGACCAGAAGAGACCTCATACGCCTTTAAGAAGGAAAGAAATTTTTTGATGTTGCTGGTCTGGCCATTCATAAACACAAGAGTATCATCGGCATACAAGAGGTGGGATATCTGCATGCAGCCACGAGGTCCTCTGTAAGGTTGCAGGACGCCTGAAGACTGAAGAGCTCGCAGTCCTCGGCTTAAAGCCTCCTCCATGATGATAAATAAAGCAGGCGCCAAAGGGTCACCCTGGCGGAGACCCCTTGAAGACTTAAAGAAGCCCACCTGTTGACCATTAAAGAGTACAGAGAACCAGCAATTACTAACCATCATACCCACAAGGAAACAAACCGAGAGGAGAACCCGAAACTCCGAAGCACCGCAAACAAAAAGTTCCACTCCACTCTGTCATAGGCTTTCATCATGTCCAATTTGAAGATAACATTTCCCCCCCGAACCTTCCTACCAATATCCTTCAACATATGCCTGGAGATTGATACATTCTCAATGATAGAACGACCCCGAACAAAGGCCCCTTGCTCTTCAGAAATTATAATAGGCAGAAAAGGAGAGAGGCGATCAGAAATAATCCTGGAGATTATCTTGTAACAGAAATTGCACAGGCTGATAGGGCGAAAATCACCGAAGGTAGTCGGATCCTTCACTTTTGGGATCAAAGCAATAATAGATGAGGCCGCCCCACGGGGTAAAGGAAGACCCTTAAAAAAATCCTGAACAGCCTGGACCACATCATCACCAACTACATCCCAACAGATAGAATAGAAAGCTCCAGTAAAACCATCCGGTCCCAGAGAACCTTTCCCGTTCATGATCATAACAGCCGCCCTGACCTCATCCCTACTGGGAACTTCACAAAGAAATAAATTCTGGTCTTCTGAAATAATAGAAGGGATTACCTGAAGGAGATCATCGTTCACCACCGTATTTTCCGATTTAAGCAAACCTTCAAGAATGAACTTGCAGCACCTTTGAGAAGTTCCTGATTATCACACCAATCATCTGAACCTTCAATCTTGAGCCTGTGAATGTAATTCTTTCTACGATTAGCCTTGACAACTGCCTGGTAAAGGCGGTGTTTCTATCCCCATTCTGCAGCCATGACATTCTAGCTTTTTGACACCACATTTTTTCATCATTCACAAGCGCTTGCCGAAGTCTAGCATGTGCTGCAGACATATGCATTCTATTAGCTTCAGTAGGAAGAAGGTCAAAATTCTGTTCGGCAGTAGAGACATCAAGCTCAGCTGCATTAATGGTTTCCTGAATGTTCCCGAACACATTTTTATTCCAATCACGTAAAGCCAGCTTGACCGCCCGAAGTCTACAAGTGAGGGTCTCAAAAGCATAAACTTAGGATGAACACTTTTCCAGGCGGTAGAAACCACAGACATAAACCCCTCATGAGACGCCCAGACCTCCTGAAAAATGAAACGGCTAGGCAACTTGGATATAGCCTTCTGCTCAATTAGTAAAGGCGCATGATCAGAACCCCCCTCGGGAGATGCCGAACCACTGTATCCGGCAAAACATCCTGCCACGCATTATTAAACATAGCTCTATCTAAACGAGCCCTCACTGACGCACTACCAATACGTTTATTCGACCAAGTAAAGGCCGACCCGATGTACCCTGCATCAATCAGCCCAGCCGCCATAATAAAATCATTAAAGTCAGACATAGAAGAATTACTAGCAGGATTCCCACCAAGCTTCTCAGAATGCTGTGAAATACAGTTAAAGTCTCCGCTAACTAACCACGGAACATCAGGGTTATTATGAGCAAAATTGATTAAATCAGCAAACAAATTCTTCTCTCCCTTGATCACAGTCCGCATACACAATAGTGATGTAGAATTTACCGTTGTCAATATTGCACACCAGCGTGATAAACTGATTAGAAGTAGAAATAACCTGAATGTCCTCCTGCTCCCTCCAGAAGACCAGATATTAGACTCCTCCTCCATGTTTCCTGCATAACCATTCAAACGCAAAGAGTTGCCCAGTGGTTTTGCTTTACTAAAGTCTGTTTTGGTTCAGAAATTCCCACAATCAACGGAAAAAAACTTCTTGACTTTCTTCTTCAAACTATTCCGGGAAGCTGTATTAGCTACCCCTCTAATATTCCAGATCAATAATGGACTATTCATGAGGACTGGTAACCATCTCTAGCACCAACGGCTTTCGCCTTAGATCTCGTCGTCACACCACGATCAACATTTGTACTTGCCTCCCTGTTAATCTCCATGTCTGGCATAAGAAAATCTTCTCTCGCGACCCTTAACAGGAGCTCCTCCTCATCAACAGATTTAACCGCCGGACCACGTGAAGAAGAGGCCCCGGCCAAATTAACTGGATCAGCCGGCCCGACGTGCACCTTATGCTGATGCGCATCGGGGAGAGAGTTTGATCTGTTCACCGAATCCTGCTGTTTTGTCTGCTGCACCTGCACTGAGTTCTGCGTGTCCATCTGAATGTTATCATGAGCATTATCCTGAAGAGAAGCAAATTGGTTTGTATCCTGAGGATTATCCTGAGGAGAAGCATTATTATCCTTCTTTTGCCAAGCTTTTTTGTAACGTAACTTACTCGGTTTCTTCCACTCCTTATCAACCTGATCTCCGGTGACCTTAGGATAAGCGATCCCAGTAGTAACAACCTCTGGCGAATCTTTCTTTTTGCATTCACCCACAAGGTGCCCGAGTTTGTGACAGAAAGAGCAAACCGATGGAATTCTATGAAAGTTTACCTTTTTCCAGAAACCGTCGTTGTCGCATCCAATCCAAATGCGGTCCGGTCTGGTCTTTTTGATATCAAGTTCCACCGATACCAACGCCTCCTGTGTTTGTGTCATGGCCTTTGTAACGTCATGAATCTACAGCACCGTACCGAAGTTCCCTGCATTCGACTTCAAGAAACCCTCATGATAAAAGTTCACAGGCAGCAACGGAAACCCGATCCAGACAGGAATATAGGTGGGGTCATAAGAATAATCAAAAGTCGGGTCCCAACGGAAAAATCGGAATAAATATCCTTTGATGTAAAGGCTGCGACGGAGGAGGACCTTGAGGAAATCTTCTTCATCATCAAAGCAAAACAAGAGGTGTCTTGGATTAAGAGTGCTAATGATGAAATCTTTAGATAGCATGAGACGCTGAGAAAGGCATGATTTAATCTCCGGAATCGAAGATCTGCCATAAGAGCATTTGGCGATAATTGCATTCTTGAACGGGATCACAGATCTCTCTATTTCCTCTTCAGAAAAGTAGACTGCTGGCTCTCCTAGATCAGTAAACGCAGGGCTCTTCACTTCAATGGTCACCGCCGGAGGGGGGTTCGACGCAGCTAACATTTGCGCATAAGACTTCCTTGGAGCCTCCTCGGACCCCATTGCAGTCCTCATCCCACCTCTCCCTCAGTGCCTCTAGGTACGAGACGTCGACCGGGAAGGGCCGCACCGCCACTAGGTGCCCAAACCCCATTTGCACAATCCAGGTCTGCTAGGCCTCCGGCAGTGCCCTGTGCCATGCCTAGCAGAGGTCCCACATCACCCGGCTCCTCATTCAACCCTTGCCCTGCACAGAAACACATAAAGTTAACGTCAATGCCTACTGCCATTTAAGAATTGTAGACGGCATGGGGCCTGCCATTTACAGAGGGTATACGTCAAGGGGTTGGCCGTTGAGTTCTTCATTTGACATCAATAGGCTTGCCGTTAAGTTCATATTGATGGCAATGGCTTGGCCGATTATAGAAACTTGACGTCAACCATGTTGATGTCAAGTTCCTGATGAACACGACGACATCTCCCCTATTTATCCCTCTTTTCCACTTTGTACAAATCCCTATACACAATCATAGGGAGGGGAGAGAGAGGTTTATTCACTCACCTTTGGCCATTGAGGAGCCCTCGAGGGTGTCTCTGCCTCCTCCTCATCCTCATCACCGCCAGTCACCCCTCCCTCCGGCACACTGTCACCGGCGTCCATCATGGGGTGCACCTCTTCCTCGATGCTCACCTTTGTTGACGAACCTTCCGTCATCTCCTCCTCCTCCTCCATTTGATGGAGGCGGGTCCAGATGGACTGTTTCTTCCCCTCACCATGACCATAGTCCAAGGAAGTCTGAGAGAGGAGATAAAAAGGGGAAATCCGAGGTCTTCATAGGTTGAAGAGATTGTGAGAGCAAGAGAGGGAGATTGAGAAAAGGGGAGGCGAAAGAGGGGCGCTCTAACGAAGAAGAAAGCGTGAAGAGGCATCGGAGAAGGCCTAGGGTGGAAAAAGCTATGTTTTGAAGTTAACATCAATGGGGTGGCCTTTAGTTTGTTGTTGACGTCAAGGTGGTGGACGTGTAGTTCTTAGTCCAAGGTGCTTAGTTAGAACACCGTACTACGGTTGACGACATGGTCATGGACATTAAGAGAGATGTTGATGTCAATCAGTGTGGACGTCAATGCTTCAGTCTGGGGTCTTAATGACGATAATGTTCACGTCGACTATGCGTTGACGTCCATCAACTTGGACGTCAACCCAGCATTCATAGTATACTTCCAGAACACATGAAGTGTAATGCACATTGAGTCTAAAGCTATTCATTCTTTATTCACTAAAGCTTATATGTTACACTTACCATGAAGAAATCACATGAGATTGGATGGTTGGTGTTCATGTACTCCTCATAGGTCAGGATGTCCTTCCATTCTTCCTGAACTGCCTGTCCCACCATTTTGCTAACAGTGTAGCACTCCCAAGTCTTTCTGGGCTTCATCATTGTCTTCTCATTCATACTTGGGAGAATCATGCTGGCACAATTAGCTAAAGTTGGGATCCTACGTGGTACTCCTAACTGTTGCTGGCACCGGTGTGGTTGGTACATCACCATTTAATCAGGCCCAATCAACCACAAATCTCTGTCCTCTCTAATGTGAACCCGAAACATAATAGTCCTCATGAACAATGGTCTTACTATGAAATCTTCCATCGGGAAGTAGCCAAGGTAGTCACACCAGGCATCTCTGCTCTTCAGGTGTGCTGTCACACACTTGATCTCATCTTCTAGTTCAGACCATGCCCTGCTGTAGTACACTGAGATCTGAAGGAAGATTCTGAAAGAAGTAGATTGTTTCTCAGCATAATCAAATTTCAGATGAGCCTCCATCCATACCTGAAGCAGAAACAAGCTCCCACATGTGTGTCCGCCTAAGCTCATAGTGGTGAGGGAGTTGTAGAGATGTGCCAGCACTACAGGGGAAAGTGACAGCCCACGCCACAGTAGAGAGAGGATTCCCACGTGCTCATACTAAAGAAAGTCGCCACATGTGGGAAACAAGAACACACCAGTGAGGCAGAGTGTCAGTCCACGAGTCTCCCTCTCACCGCCAATCTCCTTCACGTGCTGGATCAACCACTAGGCTAGCCGGTCCAAGAAGATCTTATCCTTGTTTGTCATCCATAACACAATTTTCTTTTTCTGCACAATGTCTGCCAGGATCTCTTCCGATGAGAGAAGAAGGGTCCTCTCGTCATATTCAAGGCAGCGCTTCCATCCCAAGAACATCTCCACCTCTTCTAGCAACATGGTGACCTCAAATTCCTGGAACACGAATGTGTGTGTGTGTGGATGCCATCGCTCCACAAGTGCTCCCAGTGCATCAAATTCCCACCACATGTCCTTCATGTTTTTGGCAAAAACAACCATGAAGCTCAAGTTCCATGCCCCAATGTAGCTTCGCATATCAATTGTCAGGGCATTCACAAGGTTGATCAACCAGGAGAAGGCCCATATTTGGCCCTGGCTTGGGAAAGTAGGAACATCCTGTACGTTTACATAGGCTCCATAAGGGAGAAGTTCGAGGCGTTCGTAGTGAAAAAATGAGCATAAGGAGATGATACATACCTTTCTATTGGCTAACCGGGTGCTCAGATGGCCTGGGACTTCTCTTAGCACACCAGGGTTCATGTTTGTTGATGTTGTGGTTGAAGAAGAAGCCAATAAAGCCGTTGGAGGTCATTTAGAAGGTTTTTGGTTCGAAATTGAGTAGGGGAGGATGAAGGTGGAAGAAGGAAGAGTCCTAATGGCCTCCCATCTATAATTTTTTCGGTTTGATCCGCAAGCAGGTTAACGTCAACATCGTTTGACGTTGGTGCACTATTGACGCCAACATAGTGTAATGACAGGGTTGCACGCCCCTCGAAACACACAACATGAGAATGTTCACGGTATGATATATGGATTGTGATCGCCACCTAACATGTTGCCCTAAGATACAAATGAAGATTAAAGGCTAACACGCTAGGAAAAGGAATGAGAAGGTGCCACTTACTTGTGTCGCGACAGGGAGACCCGTCGTGATACTAAGCCTATTGTGACGCCTCGAGCAGTCGTGTTCTTGCTGTCGCGATGTGGGTGTCCGAAACCTTCTCAATAGTGCGGGAGATGGATGGGGGGACATCCTTCCTGTCCTCCGGCCGGCCAGAGAACAAGATCCCCTCGCCTAATCTTGCTTTAGTACCTGCCAAAACAACGAAACGCAAGAAAGAAACCCTGTTAGACCATATTTAAATGAAGTATCTATACAAAATGAAAGGAAAAGAATGAAACATGGAGGAAACAAACCTGGGGGGTGTTTAGAAACCCCTTGGGTTGTCTAAAACGTGGGAAGAAGGATATGCTTTTATATAAAAAGAAAGTAACAACATGCATGAAAGAAAATGAGAGAGAGGGAAGGAGGAAAGGCCCCCAAAGGGGTGGATCCCTGGCTGTGGATGATGCTCTTGGGTCGTGCAACAGCCTCTAAAATGGTGGAAGTCACCTCCTCAGCTACTAAGCTCCATGCATGAAGAAAGAAGTGTGACTTGGTGAAGGGAATAATGGGAAAATGGGAGGAAATGGGAGGGCTGGGAGGAAATGGGAGGGCTACGAGCTACGAGGGAGCTCTGGCAAGATTTGGGCAGTACTTCGTGGTAGCTAGGGGTCCTCTCCTCCTTGTGAAAGAGTAGGGTCACTTATATAGAGAGGGGAGATATTATCCCGTCCATAAGTGACAATGGCCCATGAAAATAATAAAAACTCAAGTAAATCTACATGGGAAGTGTCCTAGGAGGGTTCCAAGGTTAGATGGAACCTCAAACCGCGGCTGGGGGGTTGGGGGGTTGTTGTGGATGAGGATAGACCCCAATGGAGGATAAAGGGGAGGTGGTTGCGGAGCCAGCACATGCAGACTATATCGCGACTGGTCATAGGGATGCGAAAAGGCTTGTCGCAACAGCCAAGGTGGTCTTGACAATGAAGGTACGTGAATGGATATACATGGCCTGTCGCGACGACCAAGGTGGATGCGACGTTGATACTAATGTGATGCCACGACCCGTCGTGTTAATGATAACTGATCTATTTGGAATTTTAATTGATTATTTGGGAAATATAATTGATTATTTAGGGATTTTAATCTGTTAATTGGCATGAACGCGACCCCCAAGGCCGTCGCGTTAGGGTTTGAGGGTTGAAACCCTAAGTCAAGGACTCTGGAAGTGATAATTGGACAAGATAAGCTGAGAATCTGACTTTAATGGGCTCAAAACGTGGCTAACAAATGGGCTTAGAATGAATGACCAGCTTGGGGCTCATTAAGGGAACAATAAATATGGTTCGACTTATAAGACAGAATCGGGTGTCTACAGATTGCCCCTCTTTGGCTTCCACTTTGCAAGGGAGCGGAGTGGAAGTGTAGCGGAGGTGTCATGAAATGACAATGAAGTGGAAATGACATGGAGTGAACTGAAAAGATGGGAGCCAAGGTAAAGAGACACCTGATCTAACCAACAAGCAATAAGAATCTTCTTGAAAGCCTCGAGTTAGCTACTTGAGTAGTATGCAAGGAAAACACAAGTCTGGACGAGAGGGAGAGAAAAGGATGACCAATCCCTCGATTGAGATACCCTAGCCGATTGGCCTGCAGGTTTCATTTTTGAGGGACATGTGCGTGCTAGGTAGATAACTCTAACTTAAAACCTGGGAGCAGTTCACAACCAAAACGGATCAAAAAAATGAATTTAGATTAAAATTGGATAGAGAAGCTAGACAGGGAAATTCTTGACAAATTGGCAAGAGCAACTCGCTCAAAGGCAAACCTTTTGATTCGTATTGGAATGGGAATTCTTGTTCTAAACATGGAGAACAATTGGGCATTCATCAAGAGCTCATTATTAGCCAGGGATGAGTCATAATAGCTCAAAACCAACATGATGCATGTTGGGCTAAAAGAAAAGAAATCATAAAATCAAATGCAAAGAAAGGAGAAAATGGAAAATAAATCAAGGATAATATTTCTAAACCAGACAAGAATGGGTTGAGAGTCTTCCTACAATTGCTGTGCAAGACAGAGTCCATCATCCCTAAACTTATCCAACTTAACGGCCTATCCAGCAATAACAATGTGCACTTAGATCATCACTGTTTTTGATGAAGGGGAACTCAGATCCTAGATCACATTAAGAACCAGTCAGTCCTGAAATGATATAATAAGTAGTCTAACATATAGTAATGCAAGGGAATAGGGATTAGAAGATCATACCTGAACTTACCTGTGAGGCTCCATTTTTTTGTGGTTTTTTTGAAAAATAGACATGATAAACAACTTGAGAGAAATATGGACAAACAAGATACAAACAAGGCCTAAATAAGCAGACACAAGCACAAGAAAACACAACATACACTATCGCGACGCCTCTGGAGGTCGCGACAATGTCGCGACGCCATAGCGGGTCGCGATCAAGACGCATCGTGTCGGGGCATCGCAACACTGTTCTGTGCGTTGGACCTCGAATCCAACCCCTATCTCTATCCTATGAGCTATTCTATCACTATTAGGACTCTTAAACTCTATCCTAGTGCTACTCTAACCCCTAGGGATGAATTGGAGTGGGATTAACCCCTCCTAGAGCTCTATAAATAGGGGTGTAGGGCTCTAAATTCGCAACCCTCTTTCTCTCTCTTCTTCTCTCTTGATTTTCTCCCACTCCAAGCCATTAAGAGATCTTCTTCCTTCCTCCAAGCCAACTCTCCCCCCTATGGCGGTCCCAAGGCAGCAAGGACGGCTCATGAGGAGCTCCACTACCTCACCTCAGTGCCCAGTCATGTGAGCTCAAGGCAGGATGTTCAAGTAAGTTCTTCTACCTCATCTTCTAGTCTTTCTCTCTCCCCTTCTTCTTCTTCTTCCAACTCTTTCTCCTTCTTCTAGATCCTTTCGAGTGGAAGATGTTATTTAAATATTCCTTGACTAGAGCCCACGATAGAGGCGCTCCCTATAGCGTCCATCAATCTTCTGCGGGAATGGAAGCTGGTGACTGTCTTGGTGCTGGCAAGGAGTTATCACAAGATCATGCACATCTGTGATAGCATTACGCTCTTGTGGAGTTGTGACACCCTTAGAGGCACACCTTTGTTTTCCCTACCTCGAAGCCATGATCCTACTAGAGGACCTGGACATCATGCTGGGGCTCCCCAAGGATAAGAAAGGGGCGGAGAACCTCATCTCACACACCGTAGCCCCTTTTGACTTCTGGGCTATTCTCGGTGAGATCACCACTAAGACCTAAGATCTGAGTACCATGACAAGCCCAGGCTACGTCCACCTGATCCCCCTCTCTTAGTGGATGGCCTCATAGTGCAAGAGGAAGACTGGGAACTATTTGGCCATTGCCAAGGCCGCCGCCATCTGCATATGCGGCGTCAACCTCTTCCCCACGCAGGATCATCTCTTATCTGCAGCCAACCTGAGCATCATCAGCAGTGTGTGGGAAGGTATGCCTATCTCCCAAGCCGTCTTAGGCTATTTAGATGTTGAACTATCCTCTGCAGCCACTGGCGGACCCCTTTTTGGTTCTGTGATTGCCCTTGAGTGTTGGATGGGCATGCAGATCTGCTACAAGGCGACAGATGACACCTTCGTCAAGTGCATGAGCATGGTCCATCACCCTCTCTCCTTCGTCGGCGCTCTGTTGCACATGACCACCCAAGCGTGATGCAAGACTGTGGTAATCAAAGGATTGAAAGAGTGGAGACTATATATGAACACACTATAGGTAGAGCAATTCGAAATGAGCCCGACCTTCCTCCACAACAAGATTATCCGCCTTCCTCAGTGCATCGGGCTGGACCTACAGTTGGTAGGGAACGAAGCACTAGTCCTTTACAACCCCTACTGATGCTATCTTCAGCTTGGTGCGGCGCGCACAGTTGTACCAGCTCTCTCCCATTACCCGCCTATTGAAATAAGGAAGATGGACAACGCACAGGACGAGTGGGACGTGAGGAGCGCCATCATACATTAGGCGGTGTGCGCTGCAAGCCTCATCTCGACAGAGGTAATAATGATGACGACGTGTACCAAGAGTACCTGCAGGCAGTGAGGAGGATCCGACCACGTGGAGATTGCGTCGTGGTGGAGGCTGCACAAGTCATAGGACGGTCTTGAGGGTGGTTAGGAATTGTATCAGGTGGTAGGTAGGGCATGAAAAGATGATTGATTGATCATAGACATGATTGGAATTTGCAATTCAAAATTTAGATTAATAAAATAAAATTTTTATTAATTGTTGTATGCTTCAGGTCATGTTGCGACAACTACAGACGTCGACTTGATGTCGCGACGGCTCGATAGGTCCCGACAATGTCGGGGCTCAGTAGGCCGTCGCGACCTTAACGTGACGTCTATAGCTGTCATGACTCTAACCGAGAGGTCAAAAACATAGTGCCCCCCCTTTTCCCCTCTTTCGTGTTCACAACTCTCCTCTCTCCAGTGATTAGAGCATCTCCGACGATCACCCTGCTCCGGCGATCTCGCTCTCTTTCTGTGCTCTCTTTCTTCCTCCTGCACTCTTTCTCTCTTTCCTACTCTCTCCTTAACAGCAATGGAAGGTGGAGGCGAGGGTGGCTCACACGACGGCGAGAGGAGGAAGTGGCCGGCGGCAAGGTCGCCCTGGCCCCGGGAGGAGAGGGCTTCGACGGCCGAGGAGGCGCCGGAGGTGAACATGGTGGAGGGGGAGGCACCGACGGTGGACGTGGAGGCGCCGGCGACGGCTCGGGAGGTGGCCATGAAGAAGGTGAGTGCACAATCGCCCTAACCCTTCAATTTTGTGCATGGATATGGATGGCAAGGCCCCATAGAGGGAAGATGTAGGGAGGAAAGCCCAAGAGAACCACCACCGGAGAAGGAAAGCTCCGGTTGGAAACCGACTGAGAATGCGACGTCCCGCCCCGTCACGACAAAGATGGTCGCGACGGGGTCAGGGGTCGCGACAAGGTCATGACCACCCTTGTCGCAACGCATCGAGACGTCGCGACAAGGTCGCGACCTACTGGGTCGACGCGACCTCAACCGAGATCATCTAAACTACATGATTATGCTAAATGGTTGCCTCTTTTGTGGTTGCGAGGAGAGATGAGGGCCAGAGTCTCTTGACTCCTAATGATCGCAATGTACTTGTCACTCCTCGGGTTCCAGAGGGAGAGATTGAAGGACATGGGGTTTGGGGAGATCCTCCGGATGGAGAGGATGAGGGCAGATGCTCCCCTCACCCAGGTGCTGCAGAGCAGATGGGATGCGGAGGCAACTACCTTCGTGTTCCCATGGGGTCATATGATCCCTGCCTAAAGACTCCTAGGCTTCACAGTTGGGCATAGGTCTTCACTAGTTTCTCGGGTGGACCTGCAGGAGAGTCTAGGGCTAGTGCAGACGGGCAGGGAGGTAGGGGAGACGGCCGATGAGTAGCTAGACTGGCTAGTGAGTGGGTGTAGGGAGACCCTAGCTGGCGAGCCTGGTGCTTAGGTAGATCTGGATCTGCGTCGCTTCCTCACATTCTTCCTCACGAGACTCTTGTTTGCCACGAGGGGCGACGCTGTCCACTACCGCTTTCTGCCGTTACTGGAGGACCTAAGCCGGGTAGGGGAGTATGCATGGGGTGTTGCCCTTCTGGCACACCAGTTTGACAACCTAGGATCCTCCAACTGGCAGACCGTGATCAACATATTCTTCCCCTTCCTCCAGGCACTCTTCTCATTCTCCTACCTCATTCGTGAATTTCCAATTTGCATACCTGCGTTCTGATTGTGCTTCTTCCTCTGCAGGTCTGGACCTACCTCCACCTCCTGAGCCTAGGGAGGGGGACTCTGTAGCGACCGGGCCTCGTGCCCCTAGCAAGACAGTGGGTGTCGTGCAAAGACACGCACTCCTTGGAGGAGAAGCTGGCGTCCATCCAGGATGCCATCGACGTCTACCTTCAGCTGGATGTAAGTACTATCCCTTCTCTAATCCTTAGTTGATTTCCTAAAATGCCTTGGATACTAGAAAAAGGTGTTCTTTGTGGTGCAGGTGGTGTGGCAACCATACCTGGAGGAGGGGGATGAGAGACAACCCTGGTTGGAGCAGGCCCGCCCCTACTTCTCCAGGGCAACGTGGGTGCATGCTCTCAACCTGGTGCTGCCCCTGTATCTGCAAGTGGCTCAGCGAGCACTCGGGCTTCGTCAGAGTGCCGTGGAGTTCCCTAGCCGAGGCAGGACCCCTAGGCTTGGCCAGAGCTTCCGGGGACTCCACGACACGACTGACTAGCGTGAGACGGCCCAGGAGCATATTGCGGATTAGGAGCATCGAGGGCGCTAGGTCACGTCCTATGCACAGACAAACGAGACGTACCTACAGGTCTTCGCCTTGAAGTATGGGGCGAGGGTATATAGGGGCGCCCAATGACAGGTACACCTCAGGACTTAGACTCTATGAAATTATTTTGATTGAACTGGATTTGAAATGATTTGGTGACTTGTAGGCGGACATGACCGAACAGATTGCGTCACTCCAGGCCCTGTTGCACTCCATCGTGCAAGATCGGAACATCGCCAAGAGGGAGGCAGAGCAGCTGGTGGCATTAAAGGTCTTGCACCCCTCACATCCCAAACCTTCCTCCATAGTGCTCTTCATACTATTACGGGACTGGGTGGATCTGAACTTTGTGTCACGTTTTATTATCCCACCTGGAAGGGCAAGAAGCATGGCGCTCCTTCTTCAAGAGTGTTCCCATGACAAGCTCTATCGTGAAGCCCATACACACGAGGTACATCAAATATGTACAGTGCATCAAGTGGAAAGGAGATTTGTGGCTTCCTGATTCGATGGAGTTTGTGCTTTATCAACCTTACCAGTGTCTTCATCATCATGCTACGCTTAGACAAATCCTAGCTCAACCCAAGATTACCTTCATGATCTTTGGGTGAGTACACGACACAACTGAGGAAAGAAGCTTCACTTCTTCAACATGCTTGTATGGCAACACTACTTCGAGGAGGACGAGAAGGACTAGTCCAAGAGAAGGAGAAAAAGATCAAGATTTATGAAGAATACATGAAGACTATCCATCCTACTTTCTGATTTTCTTATGGCTTAGAGAATCCCAAACAATGTAGTTTTGACAAGTTTTATGAATGAATGAATAAAATTAAGTTTCTTGTGCACTGCATTGTGTTGTTTGCATCTTTTGTGTGTGTTTGCTCAGCTCTGGACAGCTTTTAGATGGAAGACCGATGCAGGCGACAACGAGTGTCGTCGCCCAAAGTAGGGTGATGACAACACAGAATGTTGCTTACATATGTCAGTGACAATATACACCATCTCCGACAAACACCTGATGACAATATTCATTGTTGTTAGGGACACTTCAGCCGGACACCATGTGCAGGCAGAAATCATGACCGTCATTAATGAGGGGTCGCGTCATTCCACACGACCCCACTCTCTCTCTCTTCTACCTATACTTCTTTCAAAATGGGAAGAGAAAGTTCTCTTTCCCTCTTCTTCCCTATCAATCACTCTCATCTGAACCCAGTCCAACCTAACCCAGCATCCACAGTCGAACCCGAGCACTTTTCTCCAACGAACTCCGGCGACTTCCCCATGGTGGCGCAGTGCAGTGCGGTGAATGCCCCATAACAAATGGGCAAGGAAGAGGAAGAGGAAGTACGATTGGCCGGCGAGGAGGATGAAAGGGTTCCAACCACCGGAGGTGATAGGGAGGAAATCACTTCCTCAAGTGGGGAGGAAGACAGTGGAGAAGAAGAGGGAGGGGAATCTCCAGCACCACGACCTCGTGTAACTCATCAAAACCCAACCCATGTTTGAATTTGAATTGATTTTGGATTTGGCCCAGGAGAGTCAATTTGGGCCATAATGTTCATTGTCGCTCAAATAGGCTAGCGACAATATCGATTGTCGCTAGCCTGCACCTAGCGATAATGTATCTAGGATGCTTGGGCGACAAACTCTTCTGCCGTTGAAAATGCCTTAGTGACCAAACCCATTATCGCCTATCAAAAAGTGATAGATAGAATGTTTGTCTGTGCAGGGAGTTGTCAAGATCAGGAGCCGTGTTTGCTAGGATACTGTGTGGGCTTGGTATCGGGCTATGCCAGAGAGCCAACAGATGTGAGTTGGCCGTGTTGGCTTTGAGTGGTTCCTCAGAGTCATGCCTTTTGTTGTGGATGCTCAGTTTCTCGAGGCGTTGAGAGAGAGGTGAGATGAGAGTTGCCGGGCGTTCCTTATGCCATGAGGGCATATGATCCCAACGCTCAAGGAAGTGGCCTACCTCACTAGTCTATCCGTGAGCGGGGAGCACATGATCTCCCAGGACTGATCCGACTACCATGATGACATGGCCGAGCTGCTAAGAGCAGATTTGGAGAGGGGCGATGACGTATTCATGCCATGACAATTAGAGCCCTCCTAGCAGTGGTGGGATTACATGGAGTGAGGAGGAGGGGATTGGAGAGCATGCTGGCACCTTTAGCTAGCGAAGTGCGGATCACGAGGTCCAAATATTTCTGATGTATATGTTTGCATGCTTGTTGTAACCGACACAGTCATCGCAGATGAACGCGAGACTGGTGAGATATTTAGTGGATCCGGATAGGGCAGATCAGTATGTGTAGGGTGCAGGGATGCTGGTGCAGCTGCTTTCCCTCTTGCCTTCTCACAGGATCGAAAGGTTCACCCCCTTCCTTCAGGTATGAAATTAAATTTGATCAATTGAATGGAAATATTTAACAAGTATTGATGTGAACTAACAAAATTCAAGTTCTTTTAAGCAGATATGGGGATATTCACACTTCTCGATCGGTCTAGGGGTCCATTCGGAGAGTCGAGAGTCTCTACTTCCATTGATGGCTCGGTGGGAGTTGGTGCGGGATAGCCGATAGCTAGATTGGCGGGTCGAGGATATTTGAACCAAGATTGATAGCTTCCCACCGGAGGTGGTGAGTTAAAGCACTTCAGCTAGTCTAAAACTTGATTTGATTTGATGAATTGGCTGAATTGGCATTTCAGGTGGTGTGGACTCTATACGGGGAGGACCTTGACTTTGAGGATCCGGAGACAGCGGTTGACTACCCTACCGTAGTCAGCGGCAGCGGGATGTTTGATCGAGAGTTCTAACTCCACTTTGGTAGGACCTGGGAGCCACTCTTTCTTCAGCTCGTGGTGCGCACCTTGGTGTGGCACTAGCCGTTGGTCGAGATATCGAGATTAGGACAGGCGGTCCGATCATGTCGGTGATTCACGGCGGAGTACTGTGACTGGGGTTGGACCATGGAGACACCATGGAGGAGTGGAGGTGCGGAGGCATACCGATGGTTGCGGAGGGGACCTTGGAGGACAGAAACACCTACCTCGAGAACTACCACAGGTGGTACGTAGGTTGTCTTGGGTGGGGGACTAACGCATGGTAAGTGACAATAACTCAGCTGAATTTGAATTTGAATTTTGAATGTGTACTGATGTTCACTAAAATGGACAAATGTTGGAGTCTACTGCGATTCTGCTCCTAGAGGGCCATATAGCCACCTTGAATGTAGAGAATGGGTGGTTACAAGGCGAGATTTAGACTCTGGTGAGCCTTCTAGAATTGAATTCTCTATGTTGTCCCTATTCTTGCCCCTAATTAAGATTGTTTGATGTGTAGGAAATTGAGCAGACCCGAGTCTGAGGAGGAGGAGGAGGAGGCGACATGGCGGGGAGTTCCAGTGCTCGGCCACCTGCCGGGGACTTGGAGGAGCGACTACAGGAGGTGCTATCTTCGGCGGAGGCTCGAGAAAGAGAGAGTTGACGACCAAGTGACACAATTCGCACAAATTCTTTTTGCATGCAATCATTATGACATAAGATTGACATGAAATGTGTTGTTTGTAGCACCGAGATGTGGAGACCCGCCTAGTTCAAGACAGGGCCCTCCAGGCAGAGGTAGAGAAGCTGCGGTAGAGAGGGGAGCGCTTGGAGGGGCGTTTGGAGGAGGCACAAGATCGATCCTCAACAGCCAAGAGAGACAGGATCCTTCTGGAGACTGTGAGGGTACGAGCAGAGGTAGATATGGAGTTCCTGAAGAATTGGGTGTTGAAGAAGCACCGTGAGAAGAGAGGTCAGTAGGGGACTCTAGCCTCGTCTTAATAAGTCTTAAGTGACCTCGACAACATCCTCTAGGTGCGCAGCTTGTCCATCGCCTGAGGAGGAGGACAAGGTAAGGGATCGATGGGAGGTAGGCCACCCAACCCCATTCAGAGGTGGGAGTGAGAGGAGGAGGATGACGAGGCGAGCTTTGCTCATGGTCAGAGGCCTCGAAAGGGTGAGGGAGAGCATTAGATATTGTACTCCTAGGGGGATGCTCCGAGTTATGATATATGTATATGTGACCTTTTGATTATATATATAGATATGTCACTCTTTTGATTGTGTTCCTGTCACCTTCTTGAATAAATCTACGTCCAAAACATGAAGGAAACAACCTTGCTTAAAACGGGATATTTCTTAAAGCAAGGTCAAGGGGCTAAGCCTTATTAAAGATAGTGGGAGGAGGAAAGACTAAAAATAAACTTGAATATGCACAGTGTGATGTTAGTATATATATAAACAGTGGATAAAAATAAACAAATGATATTTACAAAAGATAATAAAGATTTTTCGATTGATTTTCCATTCTTTTTTTTAAGACATATACATATGTACAATTTTTCTTTTTCTCTTTTCTTTTTCTTTTTTCGATTTTGATTGATTTTCCATTTTTTGTTGAGCTTTATCTGAGCCCTTCTGATGATCTCCCAGGCACCTTAAGCATGCAATCTATGTAGATTTAGGCCGCACATAACACACAAGGGATAACTCGCTCTGGTTAAGACTTATCCTGATGGCAATGTCGTCATGCCATGCTTAGGCTCCCAGGTGCTTCCGACCAGTACAACCCCGATACATCCCGTGCGGTAAAAAATTTGCCTGACCTGCGTCGCTTTCCTCACTACATAGATCGATAAAAATTGGATTAACCTGGAACCCCGACAGTCAACCGCGTGGCGTCAATTTGGAATTGACGCTATCGCATCTATCAGTGATGCGCTTGCATTGACCTAAGCCTGAGACCTTACAAAGGTGAAGCAAACTATTTTGTGGACACTAGGACTCATGTTTCATAATTCAAGACACGAGATTCGCAAGGTTACCGGTTCCCCTCAGACAAATGGTGGGTCAGCACAATGTTAAATTTCCTATGCTTCCACCATCAAAATTCTTACTCAAACTACCCCTTGAGGAGGAAATGAGAGAAATGAATAGGAAGCCATTAAGTAGAAAGTATGGGTCATGTTCAGCTTCCAACCTAACTCCTCTACCTAGGATTTTGCCCTTTTGAAAATCTTGGGGGGAGATGCTCCTTTCTTTAAGCACAGAGTTTATGTGGGGGGATACGTACTTTTTACCTCTTCAGTTAGGTCACGCTTTCTGAACACATGTTTTTTGCTACCCTTTCTGACCTTACTTGGCTTCTCTTTTGATTTGATAATCTTGGTATTTTACCACTTTTAAGATCTCCCCTTTTGGCGGCTTACCTCTTTGAATAAAGAGTTGGTTGGTCCCCTATTAGTGACCCAACTCCCTCTTTTTGGACGAAAATGAAGAGAAAGCAACAACTTGTTTGTTTAGTAGAATAGATTGAGGTGTATTAGTAATCCTCGAAACATGGGCTGGCTTCCCAGTACATAAGGTGTCGTGGACAAATGCCCCACAATCTTGGCCGAAGGGATGGAAACAACCTTTTGAATCCATGATTCTAACTAGGAGGAACAAACTGAATGATAAAAAAACTGACCAACTAACTAACTGTCACGCCCCGACATTTAACAACGGAAATAAAAGTCAAGAGGGTGAACGATACGAATATGAGTATCACAGTCCAGTAATTTAGAGAGACATCTAAGTGTAACAAGATATTTAAGACAATAATAATGCCAGCCAAATACTCTTTATTTCATTTCCATCAAATTAAACTACAACATTACATAATCAGAGCAAACATAAGGCCCATTATTGTATTTCAAAGTACATATGACATCAAGAAAAGTAAACCTATCTATTATAGATTCTATGAATTCTAATCTTGATGGATGACATGATAGGTACACTTGAGAAGCTCATCACTCATCCCCGGTCCCTTCATTCTCCAGTTCCTCATAATCATTACCTAAAAATATTAAGGAAAGCAGGTGTGAGCGCACTAGCGCCTAGTAGGATTTATATCTCATGGTGCGCATATGATTTACGTAATTAACATGTTAACATGTAAGTTACTAGCATGCAATACTCATGACAATAACGATAGGAACAATTCCAAGCTATAACATGTATGAAAACGGTTCAGTAAACAAATTCCATGACAATTCTCATGTGGGACGAAATGATTAACAATGAGAAAGATGACAGTACGATCATTTATCAATGGATGAGATTCAATATTCAATAACTGGTACAATGGATATCTCAAGTTGAATTCCATAGAGTTCTAGTGGACAATGACATATTGGATTCAATAATGATGACATGTACAATAGATTTGGCCATTTCACATATAATGGTTCAATCAATCAATCATTCAATAACAGTGTGGAAATTACCCAGATCAATCTTGCATTTAATTAGGTGATTGCCAGACACCTCAATGGATCATATACTCTCGTGATTTATAAGTATTTCGGGTGCTCCGCCCAAGACCAGACTGGGCTCTATTTGCACATGCATGGTTATGAACCGAAGTTCCAATAATTTCTAGTAATTCATTTCATTCATTTATGGCCAATAGGAATTCCAAATCAATAGACAGTAAGTACTAAAGATCATGTCAATGATTATAGAGAACAAGGCAAATGGACATGATCCTAAGTAAATTTCGGCAGCATAACGGCTTAATTACTTTAGTTCAATCTTTACTCTTAATGGCCTAGTTCCAATATGTCAAATTACTCTCACGAGAAGTAGATGAGAATAGAGGTGCAATCTATCTTCTGGGTACTTCGATGGTACAACCAACTCGGTGTCCATGAGGGATGTAACATCTTGGGTTTTGGTTCTCTTGGAGTTGTTCTTAGGATCGCAATAGATCGGGATGTCGCATTCTGAACGCGACGAGATTCGTGTCACCTTCTGGTTGAGAAGGTGACGGCCCCCTTGTCATGTTCCTATTGTGTGTGGCTGGTGTGCCACATGTCTGCATCTTGTGTGTGAAGGCGACGTGTCAGTTGTCGCATTCACTTGAGGCACATGCATGCGTGACACGTGGCCTGGAGGTTGTCTGCTTATTAGAAGACCTATCATAACTTTTGAGAAGGCGCTTCTTGTCGCGACCTCAGTTCCAAGGCCTTAAGGCATGCAGACCCTCCTTTCTTCTTCTTTCTTTTCCTTTCTCCTTCCTTCTTCCCCTCTCCATGGTGGGGAAGCTCCCTCCCTCTTTCTCAGGTTTTGGGCTTGGTGGACGTGCCAACATGCTTGTGGCCGAGCGATGGAGCGGCGTGGAGCGAGGAGGAGGTGGCCAATTTGACTCAAAGGGCCCTACCGGGTCTGGCTCATCATTTCTAGTAGGAATCTCTTGCTCTCTCTTACTGTCTTGAGAAGATGGAGCTTGTTTTGAGTTACCCTCCTTGTGCTCGAGGCTTACTTGTGGTTATGCACGAGAGATAGCTTGCCGGGGTTCTCCCTCTTGTGTGGTTTAGTTCTTATGGTTTGTGGGCGAGAGAGGAGGTGGCATTGGTGCCCCTCGAGCCATTTTCAGTTGTTCTCTAAGTGTGCTCTTCTCTCCCTCCTCTGTTTGGTGGTGTTTTTGTAGCTTGGGAGACCGTGGGATGGCCCCATCCTCGGAGTGTCTTATGACTGAGATCGTGACAGGATGGCTGTCGTGATACCAGTCAGAAGGCGACATGTTTCTATCACATTTTGGTCGCGACAAATAACTTTCGCGTTCTCTGCGCCTTGTTGTCTCCCATTTCTGGTCGTGGTGGAGGATGGCCCATGCCCAAGTTGGTTAGAGAGGTCTCCCCAAGATGGCACGGGGCCTGTCTTCTTGTTTGGTGGCCTACCATCATGGTTCCTTTGGGTGGGGGGTCGTGGGGTGGTTCTGCTCTAAGGGTCCTACCCTCAGATGAGGAATGCGACGGGTCGATATGTCATGTTCTGAATCTGAAGGCGACACCCTCTTTGTCGTGTTCTGTTCGCGACAAGGTTCTTGTCGCGTTCTGGTTCTGATCGCGACAGTCTTTTGGTCGCCTTCTGCCTGCTATGCTGTTGTGCAGCTCTTTCCATATTTCCATGTTCCGAACTGAGGTGTGTATGCCGATGGCCTTCCTAGGAGCTCTAGGAGGTGTGTCGTGTGTGCCTGTCCCTTCTGTGCTTGTCGTGGTTATGAGCCAGCAGCGTCATTTTCTTGTTGTGGTTGCCTCGCATGTTCCCAGTTCTCCAGGTGCTCGGCACTTAAGGGCTTCTCTCGTTTAGAGGTTGTTTACCATTTCCTGGGATCCCCAGTACCCACGCCCGTTGAGGGAGTTCTCCAAGCGGCGGGTGAGCTCGAGTTACAGACTCTGGTAGTAGAGGGGAAAATGGTAGGGGATAGTGGTGTAGAGTCATTTGTAGAGCTCTCTTAGCTGAGTCTGGGATGCTGAGGTGGTTTGGTTGTTCTTTCG
>JACBKR010001462.1:0-52988 GCA_014218235.1 Colocasia esculenta | reverse complement strand
CCCAAATAGGGATCTGATCGGTGTGCCGTTCGATCCGACACGACGGGGTGGGTTAAATTGACGGAATGTGAATGACGGGGCGTTGAAATGACGGATAAAAAAAAAAAACGCACGTCTAAAGGGTCAAAACATACTACCCGAGGGTACAAAATCCCAATAGGGATCTGATCGGTGTGCCGTTCGATCCGACACGACGGGGTGGGTAAAAGGACGTGTGCGAACTGACGGAATCCGATTTGGATTCCTAGAATGGGTTGGGCGTTGAAATGACGTATCTAAAAAAAACCCAATCTAAAGTGTCAAAACACACAACCCAGGGGTCCAAAATCCCAAATAGGGATCTGATCGGCGTGCGTTCGCTCTGAAGACCAGATGGGTTAAATGACGTGTGCGACTGAAGAATCTGATTTGGATTCTCGGTTGGATGGGTTGGGCGTTGAAATGACGGATCTAAAAACACCCAAATCTAAAGGGTCAAAACACACAACCCGGGGGTCCAAAATCCCAAATAGGATCTGATCGGCGTGCCGTTCGCTTCGACACGACTGGGTGCGTTAAATTGACGTGTGCGAACTGACGGATCCGATTGGATTCCCGGATTGGGTTGGGCGTTGAAATTACGGATCTAAAAAAAACAATAGTCTAAAGGGTCAAAACACACAACCAGTGGTCCAAAAATCCCAAATAGGGATCTGATCGGCCTGCTGTTCGCTCCGACACGACCCGGTGGGTTAAATTGACGTGTGCGAACTGACGAATCCGATTTGGATTCCCGGATTGGGTTGGCCGTTGAAATGATAGATAAAAAAAAACCCAAGATTAAGCGTCAAAACACACAACCCGGGGTACAAAATCCCAAATAGGGATTGATCAGCGTGTCGTTCGCTCCGACACGACCGGGTGGGTTAATTGACGTGTGCGAACGACGGAATCCGATTTGGATTCCCAGATTGTGTGGGGCGTTGAAATGACGGATCTAAAAAAAACCCAAGTCTAAAGGGTCAAACACAGAACCCGGGGGTCCAAAATTCCAAATAGGGATCTGATCGGCGTGCCGTTCGCTCCGACACGACTGGGAGCGTTAAATTGACGTGTGCGAACTGACGGAATCCGATTAGGATTCTCGGATTGGGTTGGGCGTTGAAATGACGGATCTAAAAAAAAACACAAGTCTAAAGGGTCAAAACACACAACCCGGGGGTCCAAAATCCCAAATAGGGATCTGATCGGCCGCTGTTCTCTCCGACACGACCGGGTGGGTAAATTGACGTGGTAGTATGTGCGAACGACAGAATGCATTTGAATTCCCGGATTGGGTTGGGCGTTGAAATGAGGATCTTAAAAAAACCAAGTCTAAAGGGTCAAACCACACAACCCGGGGGTCCAAAATCCCAAATAGGGATCTGATCGGCGTGTAGTTCACTCCGACACGACCGGGTGGTTAAATTGACGTGTGTGAACTGACGGAATCCGATTTGGATTCCCGGATTGGGTTGGGCGTTGAAATGATGGATCTAAAAAAAACCCAAGTCTAAAGGGTCAAAACACACAACCCGGGGGTCCAAAATCCCAAATAGGGATCTGATCTGCGTGTCGTTCGCTACGACACGACCAGGTGGGTTAAATGACGTGTGCGAACTGACGGAATCGATTTGGATTCCGGATTGGGTTGGGCGTTGAAATGACGGATCTAAAAAAAACCCAAGTCTAAGGGTCAAAACAAACAACCCGTGGGTCCAAAATCTAAATAGGGATCTGATCGGTGTGCCGTTTGCTCCGACACGAACGGGTGGTTAAATTGCTGTGCGAACTGACGGAATCTGATTTGGATTCCCGGATTGGGTTGGGCGTTTAAATGAGGATCTACAAAAAACCCGTGTAAAGGGTCAAAACACCAACCGGGGGTCCAAAATCCCAAATAGGGATCTGATCGGTGTGCCGTTCACACCGACACGACCGAGTGGGAAATTGACGTGTGCGAACTGACGGATCCAAATGGATTCCCAGATTGGGTTGGGCATTGAAATGATGGATCTAAAAAAAACCCAAGTCTAAGGGTCAAAACACACAACCCGAGGGTCCAAAATCCCAAATAGGGATCTGATCGGCGGCCGTTCGCTCCGACACGACCGGGTGGGTTAAATTTACGTGTGCGAACTGACGAAATCCGATTTGGATTCCCGGATTGGGTTGGCGTTGAAATGACGGATCTAAAAATACCCAAGTCTAAAGGGAAAAACACACAACGGGGGTCCAAAATCCCAAATAGGGATCTGATCGGCGTGCGTTCACTCGACACGGCCGGGTTGGTGAAATTGACGGGTGCGAACTGACGGAATCCGATTTGGATTCCTGGATTGGGTTGGGGTTGAAATGACGGATCTAAAAAAACCCAAGTCTAAAGGGTCAAAAACACAACCCGGGGGTCCAAAATACCAAATGGGATCTGATCGGCGTGCATTTGCTCCGACACGACCGGGGGAGTTAAATTGACGTGTGCGAACTGACGGAATCCGATTTGGATTCCCGGATGGGTTGGGCGTTGAAATGACGGATCTAAAAAAACCCAAGTCTAAAGGGTCAAAACACACAACTCGGGGGTCCAAAATCCAAATAGGGATCTGATCGGCGTGACGTTCGCTCCGACACGACGGGTGCGTTTAAACTGACGTGTGCGAACTGATGAAATCCGATTGGATTCCGGATTGGGTTGGGCGTTGAAATGACGGATTAAAAAAAAAACCCAAGTCTAAAAGGTCAAAACACACAACCCGGGGGTTCAAAATCTCAAAGGGATCTGATCGTCGTGCCGTTCACTTCGACACGACCGGGTGGGTTAAATTGAAGTGTGCGAACTGACGGAATCCGATTTGGATTCCCGGATTGGGTTGGGCGTTGAAAAGATGGATTTAAAAAAACCCAAGTCTAAGGGTCAAAACACACAACCCGGGGGTCCAAAATCCAAATAGGATCTGATCGGCGTGTCGTTCACTCCGACACGACCGGGTGGGTTAAATTGACGTGTGCGAACTGACGGAATCCGATTTGGATTCCCGGATTGGGTTGGGCGTTGAAATGACGGATCTAAAAAAAAACCCAAGTCTAAAGGGTCAAAACACACAACCCGGGGACAAAATCCCAAATAGGGATCTGATCGGCGTGTCGTTCGCTCCGACAGGACCGGGTGGGTTAAATTGACGTGTGTGAACTGACGGAATCCGATTTGGATTCCCGGATTGGGTTGGGCGATGAAATGGCAGATCTAAAAAAAACTGAAGTCTAAAGGGTCAAAACACACAACCCGGGGGTCCAAAATCCCAAATAGGATCTGATCAAAGTGTCGTTCGCTCCGACACGACTGGGTGGGTTAAATTGACGTGTGCGAATTGACAGAATCTGATTTGGATTCCTAGATTGGGTTGGGCGTTGAAATGATGGATCTAAAAAAACCAACTCTAAAGGGTCAAAACACACAACCGGGGGTCCAAAATCCCAATATGGGATCTGATCGGTGTGCCGTTGGCTCCGACATGACCGGTGGTTAAATTGACGTGTGCGAATGACGGAATCCGATTTGGATTCCCGGATTGGGTTGAGCGTGGAAATGATGGCTGGAAAAAAAAACCCAAGTCTAAAGGGTCAAAACAAACAACCGGGGTCCAAAATCCCAAATAGGGATTGATCGGCATGTCGTTGCTCTGACACGACCGGTGGGGTAAATGACGTGTGCGACTGACGGAATCCGATTTGGATTCCCGGATTGGGTGGGCGTTGAAATGACGGATCTAAAAATCACCAATCTAAAGGGTCAAAATACACAACCCCGGGGTTCCAAAATCCCAAATAGGGATCTGATCGCCGTGACGTTCACTCCGACACGTGGGTGGGTTAAATTGACGTGTGCGACTGACGGAATCCGATTTGGATTCCCCGATTGGGTTGGGCGTTGAAATGAGGATCTAAAAAAAAACCCAAGTCTAAAGGGTCAAAACACAGAACCGGGGGTCCAAAATCCCAAATAGGGATCTATCGGCGTGTCGTTCGCTCCGACACGACCAGGTGGGCTAAATTGACGTGTGCGAACTGACGGAATCCAATTTGGATTCCCGGATTGGGTTGGGCGTTGAAATGATGGATCTAAAAAAACCCAAGTCTAAAGGGTCAAAACACACAACCTTGGGTTCAAAATCCAAATAGGATCTGATCGGCGTGTCGTTCGCTCCGACAGGACGGGTGGGTTAAATTGACGTGTGTGCGAACTGACGGAATCCGATTTGGATTCCCGGATTGGGTTGGGCTTTGAAATGACGGATTTAAAAAAAACCCAAGTCTAAAGCGTCAAAACACACAACCGGGGGTCCAAAATACCAAATAGGGATCTGATCGGCGTGCCGTTCACTCCGACACGACCGAGTGGGTTAAATTGACGTGTGCGAACTGACGGAATCCGATTTGATTTCCGGATTGGGTTGGGCGTTGATATGACGGATCTAAAAAAAACCAAGTCTAAAGGGTCAAAACAAACAACCCGGGGTCCAAAATCCCAAATAGGGATCTGATCGGGTGGTACCGTTCGCTCCGACACTACGGGTGGGTTAAATTGACGTGTGCGAACTGACGGAAACCGATTTGGATTCCGGATTGGGTTGTGCGTTGAAATGACGGATCTAAAAAAAACCAAGTCTAAAGGGAAAAAACACACAACCCGGGGTCCAAAATCCCAAATAGGGATCTGATCGGCGTGCCGTTCACTCCGACACGACCGGGTTGGTTAAATTGACGTGTGCGAACTGACGGAATCCGATTTGGATTCTTGGATTGGGTTGGCGTTGAAATGACAGATCTAAAAAAAAACCAAGTCTAAAGGGTCAAAAACACACAACCGGGGGTCCAAAATCCCAAATACGGATCTGATCGGCGTGCGTTTGCTCCGACATGACCGGGTGTTAAATTGACTTGTGCGAACTGACGGAATCCGATTTGGATTCCCGGATGGGTGGGCGTTGAAATGACGGATCTAAAAAAACCAAGTCTAAAGGGTCAAAACACACAACTCGGGGGTCCAAAATCCCAAATAGGGATCTATCGGTGTGTCGTTCGCTCCGACACGACCGGTGGGTTAAATTGACGTGTGCGAACTGACGGAATTCGATTTGGAATCCGGATTGGGTTGGGCGTTGAAATAACGGATCTAAAAAAAACCCAGTCTAAAGGGTCAAAACACAAACTCGGGGTTCACAATCCCAAATAGGGATCTATCGGTGTGCCGTTCGCTCCGACACGACCGGGTGGGTTAAATTGACGTGTGCGAACTGACGGAATCCGATTTGGATTCCCGGATTGGGTTGGGCGTTGAAAGGATGGATTTAAAAAAAACCCAAGTCTAAAGGGTCAAAACACACAACCCGGGGGTCCAAAATCCCAAATAGGGATCTGATCGGTGTCGTTCACTCCGACACGACGGGTGGGTTAAATTGACGTGTGCGAACTGACGGAATCCGATTTGGATTCCCGGATTGGGTTGGGCGTTGAAATGACGGATCTAAAAAAACCCAAGTCTAAAGGGTCAAAACACACAACCCGGGGGTACAAAATCCAAATAGGAGATCTGATCGGCGTGCCGTTCGCTCGACACGACCGGGGTGGGTTAAATTGACGTGTGCGATCTAACGGAATCCGAATTGGATTCCCGGATTGGGTTGGGCATTGAAATGACGGATCTAAAAAAAACACACGTCTGAAGGGTCAAAACACACAACCCGGGGGACCAAAATCCCAAATAGGGATCTGATCGGCGTGCTGTTCGCTCCGACACGACCGGGGGGGTGGTTAAATTGACGTGTGCGAACTGACAGAATCCGATTTGGATTCCCGGATTGGGTTGGGCGTTGAAATGACGGATCTAAAAAAAACCCAAGTCTAAAGGGTCAAAACACACAACCCGGGGGTCCAAAACCCAAATAGGATCTGATCAAAGTGCGTTGCCTCCGAACGACTAGGTGGGTTAATTGACGTGTGCGAACTGACAGAATCCGATTTGGATTCCTAGATTGGGTTGGGCGTTGAAATGATGGATCTAAAAAAACCCAACTCTAAAGGGTCAAAAAACACAACCCGGGGGTACAAAATCCCAAATAGGGATCTGATCGGCGTGTCGTTCGCTCCGACACGACCGGAGGGTTAAATGACGTGTGCGAACTGACGGAATCCGATTTGGATTCCCGGATTGGGTTGAGCGTGGAAATGATAGATGGAAAAAAAACCCAAGTCTAAAGTGTCAAAAAACACAACCCGGGGGTCCAAAATCCCAAATAGGGATTTGATCGGCGTGTCGTTCGCTCCGACACGACCGGGCGGGTGGGTTAAATTGACGTGTGCGAACTGACGGAATCCGATTTGGATTCCCGGATTGGGTGGGCATTTAAATGACGGATCTAAAAAAAACCCAAGTCTAAAGGGTCAAAACACACAACCCGGGGTTCAAAATCCCAAATAGGGATCTGATCGGGTGCCGTTCACTCCGACACGACTGGGTGGGTTAAATTGACGTGTGCGAACTGACGGAATCCGATTTGGATTCCCGGATTGGGTTGGCGGTGAAATGACGGATCTAAAAAAACCCAAGTCTAAAGGTCAAAACACATAACCTGGGGGCCCAAAATCCCAAATAGGAATCTAATCGGCGTGTCGTTCGCTCCGACACGACAAGGTGGGTTAAATTGACGTGTGCGAACTAACGGAATCCAATTTGGATTCCCGGATTGGGGGTGGGAGTTGAAATGATGGATCTAAAAAAACCCAAGTCTAAAGGGTCAAAACAGACAACCCGGTGGTTCAAAATCCCATATAGGGATCTAATCGGCGTGCCGTTCGCTCCGACACGAACGGGTGGGATAAATTGACGTGTGCGAACTGACGGAATCCGATTTGGATTCCCGGATTGGGTTGGGCTTTGAAATGACGAATTTAAAAAAACCCAAGTCTAAAGGGTCAATACACACAACCCGGGGGTCCAAAATACTAATAGGGATCTGATCGGCGTGCGTACTCCGACACGACTCTACCGGGTGGGTACAATTGACGTGTGGGAACTGACGGAATCCGATTGGATTCTCGAATTGGGTTGGGCGTTGAAATGACGGATCTAAAAAAACCCAAGTCTAAAGGTTCAAAAACACACACACCCGGGGGTACAAATCCCAAATAGGGATCTGATCGGCGTGCCGTTCGCTCCGACACGACCGGGTGGTTAATTGACGTGTGCGAACTGACGAAATCCGATTTGGATTCCCGGATTGGGTTGGGTGTTGAAACGACGGATCTAAAAAAAAAACCAAGTCTAAAGGGTCAAAAACCACACCAGGGGTCCAGAATCCCAAATAGGGATCTAATCGGCGTGTTGTTCGCACCGACACGACCAGGTGGGTTAAATTGACGTGTGCGAACTGACGGAATGCAATTTGGATTCCCGGATTGGGTTGGGCGTTGAAATGATGGATCTAAAAAAACCCAAGTATAAAGGGTCAAACCACACAACCCGGGGGTCCAAAATCCCAAACAGGGATCTGATCGGCATGTAGTTCACTCCGACACGACCGGGTGGGTTAAATTGACGTGTGCGAACTGACGGAATCCGATTTGGATTCCCGGATTGGGTTGGGCACTTTAAATGACGGATCTAAAAAACACCCAAATCTAAGGGTCAAAATACACAACGCCGGGGGTCCAAAATCCCAAATAGGGATCTGATCGGCGTGCCGTTCACTCCGACATGACTGGGTGGGTTAAATTGACGTGTGCGACTGACGGAATCCGATTTGGATTCCCGAATTGGGTTGGGTGTTGAAATGACGGATCTAAAAAAACCCAAGTCTAAAGGGTCAAAACACACAACCCGGGGGCCAAAATCCCAATAGGGATCTGATCGGTGTGTCGTTCGCTCCGACACGACCGGGTGGGTTAAATTGACGTTGTGCGAACTGACGGAATCCGATTTGGATTCCCGGATGGGTTGGTGATGAAATGACGGATTAAAAAAAACTGAAGTCTAAAGGGTCAAAACACACAACCCGGGGGTCCAAAATCCCAAATAGGATTGATCAAAGTGTCGTTCACTCCGACACGACCGGGTGGGTTAAATTGACGTGTGCGAACTGACGAATCTGATTTGGATTCCTAGATTGGGTTGGGCGTTGAAATGATGGATCTAAAAAAACCCAACTCTAAAGGGTCAAAACACACACCCGGGGTCCAAAATCCCAGATATCGATCTGATCTGCGTGCCGTTCTCTCCGACATGTCCGGATGGGTTAAATTGACGTGTGCGAACTGACGAATCCGATTTGGATTCCCGGATTGGGTTGGGCGTGGAAATGATGATCTAAAAAAAAAACCCAAGTCTAAAGGTCAAAACACACACCCGGGGGTCCAAAATCCCAAATAGGGATTTGATCGGCGTGTCGTTCGCTCCGACACCGACCGGTGGGTTAAATTGACATGTGCGAACTGACGGAATCCATTTGGATTCCAGGATTGGGTGGGCATTGAAATGACGGATCTAAAAAACACCCAAATCTAAAGGGTCAAAACACACAACCCCGGGGTTCAAAATCCAAAATAGGGATCTGATCGGCGTGTCGTTCACTGCGACACGACTGGTGGGTTAAATTGACGTGTGCGAACTGACGCAATCCGATTTGGATTCCCGGATTGGGTTAGGCGTTTGAAATGAAGGATCTAAAAAAAACCCAAGTCTAAAGGGTCAAAACACACAACCTGGGGGTCCAAAATCCCAAATAGGGATCTAATCGGCGTGTCGTTCGCTCCGACACGACCAGGTGGGTTAAATTGACGTGTGCGAACTGACGGAATCCGATTTGGATTCCCAGATTGGGTGGGCGTTGAAATGATGGATCTAAAAAAACCAAGTTAAAGGGTCAAAACACAAACCCGGGGTTCAAAATCCCAAATAGGGATTTCTATCGGCGTGCCATTCGCTCCGACACGACCGGGTGGGTTAAATTGACGTGTGCGAACTGACGGAATCCGATTGGATTCCCGGATTGTTGGGGGCGTTGAAATGAGGGATTTAAAAAAACCAAGTCTAAAGGGTCAAAACACACAACCCGGGGGTCCAAAATCCCAAATAGGGATCTGATCGGGTGTCGTTCACTCCGACCGACAGGTGGGTGAAATGACGTGTGCGAACTGACGGAATCCGATTTGGATTCCCGGATTGGGTTGGTCGTTGAAATGACGGATCTAAAAAAACCAAGTCTAAAGGGTCAAAACACACAACCCGGGGTACCAAAATCCCAAATAGGGATCTGATCGGCGTGCCGTTCGCTCCGACACAACCGGGTGGGTTATTGACGTGTACGAACTACAGAATCCCGTTTGGATTCCCGGATTGGGTTGGGTGTTGGAACGACGGATCTAAAAAAAAAACCAGTCTAAAGGTCAAAAACACCAACCCAGGGGTCCAAAATCCAAATAGGGATCTAATCGGCGTGCCGTTCGCCTCCGACACGACCGAGTGTTTAAATTGACGTGTGCGAACTAACGGAATCCGATTTGGATTCCGGATTGGGTTGGCGTTGAAATGGCGGATTTAAAAAAAACCCAAGTCTAAAGGGTCAATCCACACAACCCGGGGGTCCAAAATACCTAATAGGGATCTGATCGGCTGGCGTTCACTCCGACACGACCGGTGGGTAAATTGAGTGTGCGAACTGACGGAATCCGATTTGGATTCCGGATTGGGTTGGGCGTTGAATGACGGATCTAAAAAGACCCAAGTCTAAAGGGTCCAAACACACAACCCGGGGTCAAAATACCAAAAGTGATCTGATCGGCGTGCGTTCGCTCCGACACAAACTGGTGTGTTAAATTGACGTGTGCGAACTGACGGAATCCGATTTGGATTCCCGGATTCGGTGAGTGTTGAAAAGACGGATCTAACAAAACCCAGTCTAAGGGTCAAAACACACAACCCAGGGGTCCAAAATACCAAATAGGGATCTAATCGGCGTGCCGTTCGCTCCGACACGACCGAGTGGGTTAAATTGACGTGTGCGAACTAACGGAATCCGATTTGGATTCCCGGATTGGGTTGGGCGTTGAAATGGCGGATTTAAAAAAAACCCAAGTCTAAAGGGTCAATACACACAACCCGGGGGTCCAAAATACCTAATAGGGATCTGATCGGCTTGGCGTTCACTCCGACACGACCGGTGGGTTAAATTGATGTGTGCGAACTGACGGAATCCGATTTGGATCCCGGATTGGGTTGGGCGTGAAATGACGGATCTAAAAAGACCCAAGTCTAAAGGGTCAAAACACACAAAACCGGGGGTACAAAATACCAAAAATGGATCTGATCGGCGTGCCGTTCGCTCCGACACAACCGGTGTGTTAAATGACGTGTGCGAACTGACGGAATCCGATTTGGATTCCCGGATTCGGTTGGGAGGTTGAAACGCGGATCTAACAAAAACCAAGTCTAAAGGGTCAAAACACACAACCAGGGGTCCAAAATCCCAAATAGGGATCTAATCATCGTGTTGTTCGCTCCGACACGAACAGGTGGGTAAATTGACGTGTGCGAACTGACAGAATGCAATTTGGATTCCCGGATTTGGGTGGGCGTTGAAATGATGGATCTAAAAAACCCAAGTATAAAGGGGTAAACCACACAACCCGGGGGTCCAAAATCCCAAATAGGGATCTGATCGGCGTGTAGTTCACTCCGACACGACCGAGTGGTTTAAATGGACGTGTGCGAACTGACGGAATTCGATTAGGATTCCCGGATTGGGTAGGGCGTAGAAATGAGGGATCTAAAAAAACCTAAGTCTAAAGGGTCAAACAACACAACCGGGGGTCCAAATCCCAAATAGGGATTGATCGGCGTGACGTTTTGCTACGACACGACCGGGTGGGTTAAATTGACGTGTGCGAACTGACGGAATCCGAATTCAACTTCCCGGATTGGGTTGGTCGTTGAAATGACGGATCTAAAAAAACCCAAGTCTAAAGGGTCAAAACACACACCCGGGGTACAAAATCCCAAATAGGATTGATCGGTGTGCCCGTTTTGCTCCGACACGACCGGAGGGTTAAATTGACGTTGTGTGAACTGACGAATCTGATTTGGATCCCGGATTGGGTTGGGCGTTGAATGACAGATCTACAAAAAACCTTTTAAGGGTCAAAACACACAACCCGTGGGTCCAAATCCCAAATAGGGATCTGATCGGTGTGCCGTTCACTCCGACACGACCGAGTGGTGTTAATTGACGTGTGCGAACTGACGGAATCCATTTGGATTCCCGGATTTTGGTTGGGCGTTGAAATGATGGATCTAAAAAAAACCACATGGTCTAAAGGTTCAAAACCACACCCCGAGGGTCCAAAATCCAAAATAGGATCTGATCGGGGTACCTGTAATGTCGCGTGCTTTTCGGATCCTTTGGGTCGTGTGTGTTTGTGTTATGGTGGCCGTTGTGAGGCCAGTGTGGTGTAGACGCGTGGTGTGTGTGCAGGTGTGGTGCAGGTAGGTCCCGAATGAAATAGGACCTGCTACAGTTGAGTAGAGTTGGCGGCCAGAGGTGGCGTTGACTTGTTGGCGTCCAGGGAAGTGTCGTTTGACTGCTTGAACTAACGGCTAAGATGGGACGTTTATTGTGGCGGTTGCCCTAAGCGGCAGAGGGGGTTGACGCCAACCTGAGAATTCTGCAGTTATAGGGTCACCCGAGAGCAGGTTTTCCACTTGGTTCTCTCTTCCCCTTGCCCAGCTTCATGCCTCCGTGTCCCGAAGCTTCCAACAGGTACAGGAGAGTGGTTGGAGGATCGTGGGACGGGTGGCGTTGCTGAATCGCGCGAGGAAACGCCGTGGCTGGTGCAATTTTCCGTGGGAGGTCGCGGAGGGTTCGGTGTGAACCGGGAGATTTCGGGAGGTTTGAGCGGTTCTGAGGTAGGGGACGAACCCTGTGCTCTATAGGATTATTAAAACACAACTTAACCACTGAATCAGCATGTTAATGCATTATGGATTAAGTTACACCATGCGGGGTACATGGGTGGTTTTGATGAATTTGAGTAGCAAAACATGTTGTTATAGTTTAATTACAGTGTATGATGTTAGAAGAACTATTTCTGCATGTCTTTCCGTGGTTTTAACGATTGTAAAACCTGTGGAACGATTTAGGGTTTCTGCAGGAAAGAGGCTGAAGATCTTGGCGTCAAGATCGATTGGACGCACAGTTCATCAGCCAGGATATAAACGGCTAGAGGCCATTGCCGTTCTACTTCCTGTAAGCGGCAGTCGATGTGGCCGCCTACTTGTTATAAGCAGAAATGACTTTTATGGTATTTATAATAATGAATGGTCGTTGGCACTGTAGTGCACTGAGTGCACTTGGTTTTCTGTGTTTAGCTTACAGGTAGCATTAGTTACTTACTTTCGTGGCGGCGTGTTGTTCACGCAAGTCCAGTTGGGTTCACGTGTGTGGGACCGTTGTTACTCGAGGTTTACGTGAGTTTCACGTGGTTTGTGTGTGACGTGCACGTGGTTTTGTGTACGTGGCAAGTAGTACGACGCCTACTGTGGTTACCTCTCCAGTTGGGTGCCCCAGGTTCTTTGTGAGCCGGCTGTTAGCTCGGGGCTTTGTCCGGTACTTGTGTTGTACCGTCGAGGTCTGTGTCGTCTGACCTAGACACCCTCACTCCTTTGTTGAGTTGTACGTCCGGCTGAGGGAAAGACCCAGTGGGACAGTGACACTTGTGTTTGTCTTTAGTCACTTGTAGCGCGCTCGTAGTTGGGGGTACGGACACCAGTAGACGTACTGGACCCCAGCTAGTCCTTTTCCAGTGCCCACTCTAGAGAGTTCCGGGCCAGGATCTCTAGACGTGTCAGGCATGGGCCTGTGACCATGTGGTCTGCAGGTGTGGTGTTTAGTTGGTCTCCACAGTTGCTTGACTTTTCACGTGGAGCGGCAGTTGGACCTTTCGTCCGTGGCTGCGAGATTGAGAGGTAGACCTATGTTAGCTTGTCCGAGTCAGTTTCTGGTGTCGCGAACCAGTTCACGTGACTCGTGTTTGGCAGTCTCTACTTTAGGTTGTACACCTGTACTGGTTTTCCGTTTATTATTACAGTTGTTTTTCGTAGTCGGCAGACGGTGAGTACTTTTACAGCTTTCATATCCTGCTTAGCTGTTCTATAAATTGTTCGTACTGTTTATTACTTTTGTACCTGTGGTTTTGGTTTGCTCAGTGTTAGGGGAGTTCCCTACTGAGCCAGTGACTAGCGAGGCTCACCCTACCCCCACAGGTGTAGGCGAGGAGGACGTTTCTCGACTGTCGTCCAGTTCAGAACCGCGCCGTAGCGGTGCAGGGTCGTACCTCCAGCTGTGTAGTAGCAGTTCCAGCAGTGTAGTGTAGTTAGTTGTTTGTTTTATTCAGTTGTACCTCAGGGTATGCCCCAGGCTCTTGTACTTCTTTTCAGTTTTGTGGAAATATGGCTATGTAACTTGTGATATATATATAAAATGTGGTGTGTTTCTTTGTGTTTAAACGGATTGTGGTTTGGTATCCCTTGCGAGGCTTCGGCCCGTTCGAGGGAGGCGGACTCGGATCAAGTACGTTATTGGTTTAACGGGCTTGGCCGAGGCATTCCGTCACAGTACCATTCGCTCCGATACGACCGGGTGGGTTAAATTGACGAGTGCGAACTGACGAAATCCGATTTGGATTCCCGGATTGGGTTGTGCGTTGAAATGACGGATCATAAAAAAAACCCAAGTCTAAAGGGAAAAAACACACAACCCGGGGGGTCCAAAATCCCAAATAGGGATCTGATCGGCGTGCCGTTCACTCCGACACGACGGGTAGGTTAAATTGACGTGTGCGAACTGACGAATCCGATTTGGATTCCCGGATTGGGTAGGGCGTTGAAATGACGGATCTAAAAAAAACACAAGTCTAAAGGGTCAAAACACACAACCCGGGGTCCAAAATCCAAAATAGGGATCTGATCGGTGTGCCGTTTGCTCTGACATGACGGGTGAGTTAAATTGACGTATGTGAACTGACGAAATCCGATTTCGATTCCCGGATTGGGTGGTCGTTGAAATGACGAATCTAAAAAAAACCCAAGTCTAAAGGGTCAAAACACACAACCCGGGGGTACAAAATCCCAAATAGGGAACTGATCGGTGTGCCGTTTGCTCCGACACGACCGGGTGGGTTAAATTGACGTGTGTGAACTGACGAAATCTGATTTGGATTCCCGGATTGGGTTGGGCGTTGAAATGATGGATCTACAAAAAACCCATGTAAAGGGTCAAAACACACAACCCGGGGGTCCAAAATCCCAAATAGGTATCTGATCGGTGTGCTGTTCACTCCGACACGACCGAGTGGGTTAAATTGATGTGTGCGAACTGACGGAATCCAATTTGGATTCCGGATTTGGTTGGGCATGAAATGATGGATCTAAAAAAAACCCAAGTATAAAGGTTCAAAACCACAACACGAGGGTCCAAAATCCAAAATAGGGATCTGATCGGCGTACCGTTAGCTCCGATACGACCGGTGGGTTAAATTGACGAGTGCGAACTGACGAAATCCGATTTGGATTCTCGGATTGGTTGTGCGTTGAAATGACAGATCTTAAAAAACCCAAGTCTAATGGAAAAAACACACAACCCGGGGTCCAAAATCCCAAATAGGGATCTGATCGGCGTGCCGTTCACTCCGACACGACCGTGTGGGTTAAATTGACGTGTGCGAACTGACGGAATCCGATTTGGATCCCCGGATTGGGTAGGGCGTGAAATGGCGGATCTAAAAAAAACACAAGTCTAAAGGGTCAAAACACACAACCCGGTGGTCCAAAATACCAAATAGGGATCTGATCGGCGTGCCGTTTGCTCCGACATGACCGGGTGAGTTAAATTGACGTGTGTGAACTGACGAAATCCGATTTGGATTCCCGGATTGGGTTGGGCATTGAATTGATGGATCTAAAGAAAACCCAAGTCTGAAGGGTCAAAACACACAACTCGGGGGTCCAAAATCCCAAATAAGGATCTGATCGGTGTGTCGTTCGCTCCGACACGACCGGGTGGGTTAAATTGACGTGTGCGAACTGGCGGAATTTGATTTGGAATCCCAGATTGGGTTGGGGTTGAAATAACGGATCTAAAAAAACCAAGTCTAAAGGGTCAAAACACACATTCCGGGGGTACAAAATCCCAAATAAGGATCTGATCGGCGTGCCGTTCGCTCCGACACGACCGGGTGGGTTAAATTGACGTGTGCGAACTGACGAAATCCGATTTGGATTCCCGCATTGGGTTGGGCGTTGAAATGATGGATTAAAAAAAAACCCAAGTCTAAAGGGTCAAAACACACAACCCGGGGGTCCAAAATCTCAAATAGGGATCTGATCGGCGTACCGTTCACTCCGTCACGACCGGGAGGGTTAAATTGACATGTGCGAACTGACCGAATCTAATTTGGATTTTCGGATTGGGTTGGGAGTTCAAATGATTGATCTAAAAAAACCCAAGTCTAAAGGGTCAAATCACACAACCCAGGGGTCCAAAATCCCAAATAGGGAACTAATCGGCGTGTTGTTTGCTCCGACACGACCAGGTGGGTTAAATTGACATGTGCGAACTGACCGAATCTAATTTGGATTTTCGGATTGGGTTGGGAGTTCAAATGATTGATCTAAAAAAACCCAAGTATAAAGGGTCAAACCACACAACCCGGGGGTCCAAAATCCCAAATAGGGATCTGATCGGCATTTAGTTCACTCCGACACGACCGAGTGGGTTAAATTGACGTGTGCGAACTGACGGAATTCGATTAGGATTCCCGGATTGGGTAGGGCGTTGAAATGACGGATCTAAAAAAAACCCAAGTCTAAAGGGTCAAAACACACAACCCGGGGGTCCAAAATCCCAAATAGGGATCTGATCGGCGTGCCGTTCGCTACGACACGATCGGGTGGGTTAAATTGACATGTGCGAACTGACGGAATCCGATTTCGATTCCCGGATTGGTTGGGCGTTGAAATGACGGATCTAAAAAATACCAAAGTCTAAAGGGTCAAAACACACAACCCGGGGGGTACAAAATCCCAAATAGGGATCTGATCGGTGTGCCGTTTGCTCCGACACGACCGGGTGGGTAAATTGACGTGTGTGAACTGACGGAATCCGATTTGGATTCCGGATTGGGTTGGGCGTAGAAATGACAGATCTACAAAAAACTCGTGTAAAGGGTCAAAACACACAACCCGAGGGTCCAAAATCCCAAATAGGGATCTGATCGGTGTGCCGTTCACTCCGACACGACCGAGTGGGTTAAATTGACGTGTGCGAACTGACGGAATCCAATTTGGATTCCCGGATTTGGTTGGGCGTTGAAATGATGGATCTAAAAAAAACCCAAGTCTAAAGGGTCAAAACACACAACCCGAGGGTCAAAAATCCAAAATAGGGATCTGATCGGCGTACCGTTCGCTCCGATACGACCGGGTGGGTTAAATTGACGAGTGCGAACTGACGAAATCCGATTTGGATTCCCGGATTTGGTTGTGCGTTGAAATGACGGATCTAAAAAAAACCCAACTCTAAAGGGAAAAAAAACACACAACCCGGGGGTCCAAAATCCCAAATAGGGATCTGATTGGTGTGCCGTTCACTCCGAGACGACCGGGTGGGTTAAATTGACGTGTGCGAACTGACGGAATCCGATTTGGATTCCCGGATTGGGTTGGGCGTTGAAATGATAGATCTAAAAAAAACCCAAGTCTAAGGGTCAAAACACACAACCCGGGGGTCCAAAATCCCAAATAGGGATCTGATCGGCGTGTCGTTTGCTCCGACATGACCGGGTGAATTAAATTGACGTGTGTGAACTGACGAAATCCGATTTGGATTCCGGATTGGGTTGGGCATTGAAATGACGGATTTAAAAAAACCCTAAGTCTGAAGGGTCAAAACACACAACTCGGGGGGTCCAAAATCCCAAATAGGGATCTGATCGGTGTGTCATTCGCTCCGACACGACCGGGTGGTTAAATTGACGTGTGCGAACTGACGGAATTTGATTTGGAATCCCAGATTGGGTTGGGCGTTGAAATAACGGATCTAAAAAAACCAAAGTCTAAAGGGTCAAAACACACATCCCGGGGGTACAAAATCCCAAATAAGGATCTGATCGACGTGTCGTTCATGCCCACACGACCGGGTGGGTTAAATTTACGAGTGCGAACTGACGAAATCCGATTTGGATTCCCGCATTGGGTTGGGTGTTGAAATGACGGATTTAAAAAAAACCCAAGTCTAAAGGGTCAAAACACACAACCCGGGTGAACAAAATCTCAAATAGGGATCTGATCGGCGTGCCGTTCACTCCGACACGACCGGGTGGGTTAAATTGACGTGTGCGAACTGACGGAATCCAGTTTGGATTCCCGGATTGGGTTGGGAGTTGAAATGATGGATGTAAAAAAACCCAAGTCTAAAGGCTCAAAACACACAACCCGGGGGTTCAAAATCCCAAATAGGGATCTAATCGGCTTGTTGTTCGCTCCGACACGACCGGGTGGGTTAAATTCACCTGTGCGAATTGACGGAATCCGATTTGGATTCCCGGATTGGGTTGGGCATTGAAATGACGGATTTATAAAAAACCCAAGTCTAAAGGGTCAATACACTCAACCCGGGGGTCCAAAATACCTAATAGGGTGTTGGGTTGAGTGTATATTTCATAACATTTCCCTCCTATTTTGATGATGACAAGAAGTATTTTTTCTTAAAGCAATTTAAACGAAACATGTCATAAATATGTTACCTGAAATCATGTTCAAAAAGGCATGTTTTTACTCCACATTTATCATTTATATTCTTGATAAATCATTTAACTAATGATATATGTGTTGTATATTTCAGGAACAAACCTGTGTGTAAAAGTGTGTCGACACCCCCTCTTGGTGTCGACACAAGGTCTCAGGTCCGAAGGCAGAAAACACATCTGTGCTGATTGTGTGTCGACACAGGCAGTGAGTGTGTCGACACACTAGACTTCCCACCGAAGGCCAGTTCTCAGGTTTAATCAGGGTGTCGACACCAATTGGATTGTGTGTCGACACAGGATGGGCTTTCCAGAAGATCAAGCCTTCAGTCTGCAATCAGTGTGTCGACACCACCTGAAGAGTGTGTCGACACCATGGTTTCCTAGAGACCATATTTCAGGCTTTGATCAGGGTGTCGACACTACCACCAGGGCAGGTCGACACACTCCAAGAAGATTCCAACTTATCTTTGCTGAATGCCACGTGTCTTCCTAGGGCGATCAGGAATCAACCTGGGATCGCGTGCCTTGTACCCAAAAGGGTATACTTGGAATCTTTTGTGTATAAAAGCCTCGTTTATGGCCAATCATCAGAAGAGCCGACCCAACAAACTCTTGTGCCTCCTGAAAAAGTTCTTGGCGGCTACAAGAGCTCGTGTCTCCCTCCTCTGTCTTCCTGGAGCTTCCAGAAGACCAATTCTCACCAATCCAAGTGTGAGAATTGGGGTTGATCTTTGAAGAAGCCTCTGAAGCATCCCAAGGAAGCAGATCTTGTAGAAGCCATCGTTGGAGAAGAATTCAAGGAAGATCCAAACTCCCAGATTACAGAGCATCGCCTTGGACTTCAAGTTTGCAAGCTCTTCCCAATCCAAGCTTCTACAAGGGAGTACACTTGAAGAACGAAGTCATTCAATACATTTTATTGTACTTCTGTTCTTCTGAGATATCTCTTGAGACTATGCAAGTGCTTCTGCATAATCCTCATTAGTGTTCTCATTTTCAACTAGATCTGTGCTAGAAGGTCTATGTCTTGAGTTGGTGTCTAGCAACCATTGTGTGAGCATTGTGCCAAGTTGTGTGAGCATTGTGCTCAGGTTGTTGTGAGCCGTTGTGCTTAGTTTGAGTGTCTAACTCAAGGTTGTGTTGAGCAGTCTTGCTCAGTTGTTCTAGAGTAGTCTTGCTCTAGAAGTTGTGTGAGTTGTAAGCTCTCCAGTGTTGGAGTTGTCAGGCTCCAGTGGGTGTGTTACCCAATTGTGTTTAGTGAATCCTCACGGGTTGTGAGGGGTGGATGTAGGAATCACTTGGGTGATTTCCGAACCACCTAAAAATCCTTGTGCATTGTCTATCTGTGGTTTGATCATTTCATCCGTTAGATGCTTGCATAGGATCATTTAATATTCACTTAATCAACTTGTTTCACATCTATTTTTACCAACTCACTCAAATCTCATCAGATCTGTGTTTTTCACTGATTAAAATAGCCTCTGATTTAAAAGTATTTTAAATTGCTTAAGCTCCGCAGAAAGTGGCATAGATCTATCATCCCCCCCTTCTAGATCTTTTCCACACCTTCACTTCGATCCTTCATAGGGATCTGATCGGCGTGTCGTTCACTCCGACACGACCGGGTGGGTAAATTGACGTGTGCGAACTGACGGAATCGATTTGGATTCCCGGATTGGGTTGGGCGTTGAAATGACGGATCTAAAAAAAACCCAAGTCTAAAGGGTCAAAACACACAACCCGGGGGTACAAAATCCTAAATAGGGATCTGATCGGCGTGCCGTTCGCTCCGACACGACTGGGTGGGTTAAATTGACGTGTGCGAACTGACGGAATCCGATTTGGATTCCCGGATTGGGTTGGGTGTTGAAACGACGGATCTAAAAAAAACCCAAGTCTAAAGGGTCAAAACACACAACCCGGGGGACCAAAATCCCAAATAGGGATCTGATCGGCGTGCCGTTCGCTCCGACACGACCGGGTGGTTAAATTGACGTGTGCGAACTAACAGAATCCAATTGGATTCCCGGATTAGGTTGGGCGTTGAAATGAAGCATCTAAAAAAACCAAAGTCTGAAGGGTCAAAGCACACAACCCGGGGGACCAAAATCTCAAATAGGGATCTGATCGGCGTGTCGTTCACTCCGACACGACCGGGTGGGTCAAATGACGTGTGCGAACTGACGAAATCCGATTTGGATTCCCGGATTGGGAAGGGCGTTGAAATGATGGATCTAAAAAAACCCAAGTATAAAGGGTCAAACCACACAACCCGGGGGTCCAAAATCCTAAATAGGGATCTGATCGGCGTGTAGTTCACTCTGACACGACCGGGTGGGTTAAATTGACGTGTGCGAACTGACGGAATCCGATTAGGATTCCCGGATTGGGTAGGGCGTTGAAATGACAGATCTAAAAAAAACCCAAGTCTAAAGGGTCAAAACACACACCCGGGGGTCCAAAATCTCAAATAGGGATGTGATCGGCGTGTCGTTCGCTACGACACGACCGGGTGGGTAAATTGACGTGTGCGAACTGACGGAATCCGATTTCGATTCCCGGATTGGGTTGGACGTTGAAATGACGGATCTAAAAAAAACCCAAGTCTAAAGGGTCAAAACACACAACCTGGGGGCACAAAATCCCAAATAGGGATCTGATCGGTGTGCCATTTGCTCCGACATGAAGGGGTGGGTTAAATTGAAGTGTGCGAACTGACGGAATACAATTTGGATTCCCGGATTTGGTTGGGCGTTGAAATGACGGATCTAAAAAAATCCCAAGTCTAAAGGGTCAAAACACACAATCCGAGGGTCCAAAATCCAAAATAGGGATCTGATCGGCGTACCGTTCGCTCCGATACGACCGGGTGGGTTAAATTGACGAGTGCGAACTGACGAAATCCGATTTGGATTCCCGGATGGGTTGTGCGGTGAAATGACATATCTAAAAAAAACCCAAGTCTAAAGGGAAAAAATAGACAACTCGGGGGTCTAAAATCCCAAATAGGGATCTGATCGGCGTGCCGTTCACTCCGACACGACCGGTGGGTTAAATGGACGTGTGAGAACTGACGGAATCCGATTTGGATTCCCGGATTGAGTAGGGCGTTGAAATTACGGATCTAAAAAAAACACAAGTCTAAAGGGTCAAAACACACACCCGGGGGTCCAAAATCCCAAATAGGGATCTGATCGGCATGTCGTTCGCTACGACACGACCGGGTGGGTTAATTGACGTGTGCGAACTGACAGAATCCGATTTCGATTCCCGAATTGGGTTGGGCGTTGAAATGACGGATCTAAAAAAAACCCAAGTCTAAAGGGTCAAAACACACAACCTGGGGGTACAAAATCCCAAATAGGGATCTGATCGGTGTGCCGTTTGCTCCGACATGACCGGGTGGGTTAATTGACGTGTGTGAACTGACGGAATCCAATTTGCATTCCCGGATTTGGTTGGGCGTTGAAATGATGGATGTAAAAAAAACCCAAGTCTAAAGGGTCAAAACACACAACCCGAGGGTCCAAAATCCAAAATAGGGATCTGATCGGCGTACCGTTCGCTCCGATACGATCGGTGGGTTAAATTGACGAGTGCGAACTGACGAAATCCGATTTGGATTCCGGATTGTGTTGTGCGGTGAAATGACAGATCTAAAAAAAACCCAAGTCTAAACGGAAAAAACACACAACCCGGGGGTCCAAAATCCCAAATAGGGATCTGATCGGCGTGCCGTTCACTCCGACACGACCGAGTGGGTTAAATTGACGGGCGCGAATTGACGGAATCCGATTTGGATTCCTGGATTGGGTTGGGCGTTGAAATGATGGATTTAAAAAAAACCCAGTCTAAAGGGTCAAAACACACAACCCGGGGGTCCAAAATCCCAAATAGGGATCTAATCGGCGTGCCGTTCGCTCCGACACGACCGGTGGGTTAAATTGACGTGTGCGAACTGACGGAATCCGATTTGGCTTCCCGGATTGGGTTGGGCGTTGAAATGATGGATTTAAAAAAAAACCAAGTCTAAAGGGTCAAAACACACAACCCGGGAGTCCAAAATCCCAAATAGGGATCTGATCGGCGTGTCGTTCGCTACGACACGACCGGGTGCGTTAAATTGACGTGTGCGAACTGACGGAATCAGATTTCGATTCCCGGATTGGGTTGGGCGTTGAAATGACGGATCTAAAAAAATCCCAAGTCTAAAGGGTCAAAACACACAACCCGGGGGTACAAAATCCCAAATAGGGATCTGATCGGCGTGTCGTTCGCTACGACACGACCGGATGGGTTAAATTGACGTGTGCGAATTGACGGAATCCGATTTCGATTCCCGGATTGGGTTGGGCGTTGAAATTATGGATCTAAAAAAAACCCGTCAAAAGGGTCAAAACACACAACCTGGGGGTACAAAATCCCAAATAATGATCTAATCGGTGTGCCGTTTGCTCCGACATGACCGGGTGGGTTAAATTGACGTATGTGAACTGACGGAATCCAATTTGGATTCCCAGATTTGGTTGGGCGTTGAAATGATGGATCTAAAAAAAACCAAGTCTAAAGGGTCAAAACACACAACCCGAGGGTCCAAAATCCAAAATAGGGATCTGATCGGCGTACCGTTCGCTCCGATACGACCGGGTGGGTTAAATTGACGAGTGCGAACTGACGAAATCCGATTTGGATTCCTGAATTGGGTTGTGCGGTGAAATGACAGATCTAAAAAAAACCCAAGTCTAAAGGGAAAAAACACACAACCCGGGGGTCCAAAATCCCAAATAGGGATCTGATCGGCGTGCCGTTCACTCCGACACGACCGGGTGGGTTAAATTGACGTGTGCGAACTGACGGAATCCGATTTGGATTCCCGGATTGGGTTGAGCGTTGAAATGACGGATCTAAAAAAACAATAGTCTAAAGGGTCAAAACACACAACTCGGGGGTCCAAAATCCCAAATAGGGATCTGATCGGCGTGCCGTTTGCTCCGACATGACCGAGTGAGTTAAATTGACGTGTGCGAACTGACGAATCCGATTTGGATTCCCGGATTGGGTTGGGCATTGAAATGACGGATCTAAAAAAACCCAAGTATGAAGGGTCAAAACACACAACTCGGGGGTCCAAAATCCCAAATAGGGATCTGATCGGTGTGTCGTTCGCTCCGACACCACCGGGTGGGTTAAATTGACGTGTGCGAACTGACGGAATTTGATTTGGAATCCCAGATTGGGTTGGGCGTTGAAATAACTGATCTAAAAAAAACCCAAGTCTAAGGGGTCAAAACACACATGCCGGTGGTACAAAATCCCAAATAAGGATCTGATCGGCGTGCCGTTCGCTCCGATACGACCGGGTGGGTTAAATTGACGTGTGCGAACTGACGAAATCCGATTTGGATTCCCGCATTGGGTTGGGCGTTGAAATGACGGATTTAAAAAAAACCCAAGTCTAAAGGGTCAAAACACTCAACACGGGGGTCCAAAACCTCAAATACGGATCTAATCGGCGTGTCGTTCACTCCGACACGACCGGGTGGGTTAAATTGACGTGTGCGTACTGACAGAATCTGATTTGGATTCCTGGATTGGGTTGGGCGTTGAAATGACGGATATAAAAGAAACCCAAGTCCAAAGGGTCAAAAAATACAACCCGGGGTTCCCAAATCCCAATAGGGATCTGATCGGCATGTCGTTTGCACTGACACGACCGGGTGGGTTAATTGACGTGTGCGAACTGACGAAATCTTATTTGGATTCCCAGATTGGTTTGGGCGTTGAAATGACGGATCTAAAAAAAACCCAAGTCTGAAGGGTCAAAACACACAACCCGGGGGACCAAAATCCCAAATAGGGATCTGATCGGCGTGTCGTTTGCTCCGACACGACCGGGTGGGTTAAATTGACGTGTGTGAACTGACGGAATCCGATTTGGATTCCCGGATTGGGTTGGACATTGAAATGACGGATCTAAAAAAACCCAAGTCTGAAGGGTCAAAACACACAACTCGGGGGTCCAAAATCCCAAGGGATCTGATCGGCGTGCCGTTCACTCCGACACTACCGGGTGGTTAAATTGACGTGTGCGAACTGACGGAATTTGATTTGGAATCCCTGATTGGGTTGGGCGTTGAAATAACGGATCTAAAAAAAACCCAAGTCTAAAGGGTCAAAACACACATCCCGGGGGTACAAAATCCCAAATAAGGATCTGATCGGCGTGCCGTTCGCTCCGACACGACCGGGTGGGTTAAATTGACGTGTGAGAACTTACGAAATCCGATTTGGATTCCTGCATTGGGTTGCGCGTTGAAATGACGAATTTAAAAAAAACCCAAGTCTAAAGGGTCAAAACACTCACCCCGGGGGTCCAAAATCGGCGTGCCGTTCGCTCCGACACGACCAGGTGGGTTAATTGACGTGTGCGAACTGACGGAATCCAATTTGGATTCCCGGATTGGGTTGGGAGTTGAAATGATGGATCTATAAAACCCAAGTCTAAAGGGTCAAAACACACAACCTGGGGGTTCAAAATCCCAAATAGGGATCTAATCGGCGTGACGTTCGCTGCGACACGACCTGGTGGGTTAAATTAACGTGTGCGAACTGACGGAATCGATTTGGATTCCCGGATTGGGTTGGGCGTTGAAATGACGGATTTAAAAAAAACCCAAGTCTAAAGGGTCAAAACACACAACCCGAGGGTCCAAAATACCTAATAGGGATCTGATCGGCGTGCCGTTCACTCCGACACGACCGGGTGGGTTAATTGACGTGTGCGAACTTACGGAATCCGATTTGGATTCCCAGATTGGGTTGGCCGTTGAAATGACCGATCTAAAAAAAACCCAAGTCTAACGGGTGAAAACACACAACCCGGGGGTACAAAATCCAAATAGGGATCTGATAGGCGTGCCGTTCGCTCCGACACGACCGGGTGGGATAAATTGACGTGTGCGAACTGACGGAATCCGATTTCGATTCCCGGATTGGGTTGGGAGTTGAAATGACGGATCTAAAAAAAACCGTCTAAAGGGTCAAAACACACAACCTGGGGGTACAAAATCCCAAATAGGGATCTGATCGGTGTGCCGTTTGCTCCGACATGACCGGGTGGGTTAAATTGACGTGTGTGAACAGACAGAATCCAATTTGGATTCCCGGATTGGTTGGGCATTGAAATGATGGATCTAAAAAAAACCCAAGTCTAAAGGGTCAAAACACACATCCCGGGGTTACAAAATCCCAAATAAGGATCTGATCGGCGTGCCGTTCGCTCCGACAAGACCGGGTGGGTTAAATTGACGTGTGCGAACTGACGAAATCCGATTTGGATTCCCGCATTGGGTTGGGCGTTGAAATGACGGATTTAAAAAAAACCCAAGTCTAAAGGGTCAAAACACTCACCCCGGGGGTCCAAAATCGGCGTGTCGTTCACTCCGACACGATCGGGTGGGTTAAATTGACGTGTGCGAACTGACGGAATCCGATTTGGATTCCCGGATTGGGTTGGGCGTTGAAATGACGGATCTAAGAAAAACCCAAGTCTAAAGGGTCAAAACACACAACCCGGGGGTCCAAAATCCCAAATAGGGATCTGATCGGCGTGCCGTTTGCTCCGACACGACCGGGTGGGTTAAAGTGACGTGTGCGAATGACGAAATCCGATTTGGATTCCCGGATTGGGTGGGCATTGAAATGATGGATCTAAAAAAAACCCAAGTCTGAAGGGTGAAAAACACAAACCTAGGGGTCCAAAATACCAAATAGGGATCTGATCGGCGTGCCGTTCGCTCCGACACGACCGGGTGGGTTAAATTGACGTGTGCGAACTGACGGAATCTTATTTGGATTCCCGGATTGGTTGGGTGTTGAAATGACGGATCTAAAAAAAACCCAAGTCTAAAGGTTCAAAACACACAACTCGGGGGTCCAAAATACCAAATAGAGATCTGATTAGCGTGCCGTTTGCTCCGACACTACCGGGTGGGTTAAATTGACGTGTGCGAACTGACGAAATCCGACTTGGATTCTCATATTGGGTTGGGCGTTGAAATGACGGATCTAAAAAAAACCCAAGTCTGAAGGGTGAAAACACACAACCGGGGGTCCAAAATCCCAAATAGGGATCTGATCGGCGTGCCGTTTGCTCCGACACGACCGGGTGGGATAAATTGACGTGTGCGAACTGACGGAACCCGATTGGATTCCCGGATTCGGTTGGGCATTGAAATGATGGATCTAAAAAAAACCCAAGTCTGAAGGGTGAAAACACACAACCTAGGGGTCCAAAATACCAGATAGGGATCTGATCGGCGTGCCGTTCGCTCCGACACGACCGGGTGGGTTAAATTGACGTGTGCGAACTGACGGAATCTTATTTGGATTCCCGGATTGGGTTGGGTGTTGAAATGACGGATCTAAAAAAAACCCAAGTCTAAAGGGTCAAAACACACAACTCGGGGGTCCAAAATACCAAATAGAGATCTGATTAGCGTGCCGTTTGCTCCGACACTACCGGGTGGGTTAAATTGACGTGTGCGAACTGACGAAATCCGACTTGGATTCTCAGATTGGGTTGGGCGTTGAAATGACGGATCTAAAAAAAACCCAAGTCTGAAGGGTGAAAACACACAACCTGGGGGTCCAAAATACCAAATAGGGATCTGATCGGCGTGTCGTTCGCTCCGACACGACCGGGTGGGTTAAATTAACGTGTGCGAACTGACAGAATTTGATTTGGAATCCCGGATTGGGTTGGGAGTTGAAATGACGGATCTAAAAAAAACCCAAGTCTAAATGGTCAAAACACACATCCCGGTGGTACAAAATCCTAAATAGGGATCTGATCGGCGTGCCCTTCGCTCCGACACGACCGGGTGGGTTAAATTGACGTGTGCGAACTGACGAAATCCGATTTGGATTCCCGGATTGGGTTGGGCGTTGAAATGACGGATCTAAAAAAAACCCAAGTCTAAAGGGTCAAAAACACAACCCGGGGGTCGAAAATCCAAAATAGGGATCTGATCGGCTTGCCGTTTGCTCCGACACGACGGGTGGGTTAAATGACGTGTGCGAACTGACGGAATCCGATTGGATTCCCGGATTGGGTTGTGCGTTGAAATGACAGATCTAAAAAAAACCCAAGTCTATAGGGTCAAAGCACACAACCCGAGGGTCTAAAATCCCAAATAGGGATCTGATCGGCATGTCGTTCGCTCCGACACGACCGGGTGGTTAAATTGACGTGTGCGAACTGACGAAATCCGATTTGGATTCCCGGATTGGGTTGGGCGTTGAATTGACGGATCTAAAAAAAACCAAGTCTAAAGGGTCAAAACACACAAGACGGGGGTCGAAAATCCCAGATAGGGATCTGATGGGCGTGTCGTTCACTACGACACGTCCGGGTGGGTTAAATTGACGTGTACGAACTGACGGAATCCGATTTGGATTCCCGGATTGGGTTGGGCATTGAAATGACGGATCTAAAAAAAACCAAGTCTAAAGGGTCAAAACACACAACCCGAGGGTCCAAAATCCCAAATAGGCATCTGATCGGCATGTCGTTCGCTCCGATACGACCGGGTGGGTTAAATTGACGTGTGCGAACTGACGGAATCCGATTCGGATTCCCAGATTGGGTGGGCGTTGAAATGACGGATCTAAAAAAAACCTATGTCTAAAGGGTCAAAACACACAACCGGGGGTCCAAAATCCCAAATAGGGATCTGATCGGCGTGTCGTTTGCTCCGACACGACCGGGTGGGTTAAATTGACGTGTGCGAACTGACGAAATCCGATTTGGATTCCCGGATTGGGTTGGGAGTTGAAATGACGGATCTAAAAAAAACCCAAGTCTGAAGGGTGAAAACACACAACCCGGGGGACCAAAATCCCAAATAGGGATCTGATCGCGTGCCGTTCGCTCCGACACGACCGGGTGGTTAAATTGACGTGTGCGAACTGACAGAATCCGATTGGATTCCGGATTGGGTTGGGCGTTGAAATGACGGATCTAAAAAAAACCCAAGTCTAAAGGGTCAAAACACACAACCCGGGGGTCCAAAATCCCAAATAGGGATCTGATCGGCGTGCTGTTTGCTCCGACACGACCGGGTGGGTTAAATTGACGTGTGCGAACTGACGAAATCCGATTTGGATTCCGGATTAGGTTGGGCGTTGAAATGATGGATCTAAAAAAAACCCAAGTCTGAAGGTGAAAACACACAACCTGGGGGTCCAAAATACCAATAGGGATCTGATCGGCGTGCCGTTCGCTCCGACACGACCGGGTGGGTTAAATTGACGTGTGCGAACTAACGGAATTTGATTTGGAATCCCGGATTGGGTTGGGCGTTGAAATGACGGATCTAAAAAAAACCCAAGTCTAAAGGGTCAAAACACACATCCCGGGGGTAGAAAATCCCAAATATGGATCTGATCGGCGTGTCGTTCGCTCCGACACGACCGGGTTGGTTAAATTGACGTGTGCGAACTGACGAAATCCGATTTGGATTCCCGGATTAGGTTGGGCGTTGAAATGACGGATCTAAAAAAAACCCAAGTCTAAAGTGTCAAAACAAATAACCCGCGGTCCAAAATGCCAAATAGGGATCTGATCGGCGTGCCGTTTGCTCCGACACGACCGAGTGGGTTAAATTGACGTGTGCGAACTGACGGAATCCGATTTGGATTCCCGGATTGGGTGGGCGTTGAAATGACAGATCTAAAAAAAACCCATGTCTATAGGGTCAAAACACACAACCCGAGGGTCCAAAATCCCAAATAGGGATCTGATCGGCATGTCGTTCGCTCCGACACGACCGGGTTGGTTAAATTGACGTGTGCGAACTGACGAAATCCGATTTGGATTCCCGGATTGGGTTGGGCGTTGAAATGACGGATCTAAAAAAAACCCAAGTCTAAAGGGTCAAAACACACAACACGGGGGTCCAAAATCCCAAATAGGGATCTGATGGGCGTGCCGTTCACTATGACACGACCGGGTGGGTTAAATTGACGTGTACGAACTGACGGAATCCGATTTGGATTCCCGGATTGGGTTGGGCATTGAAATGACGGATCTAAAAAAAACCAAAGTCTAAAGGGTCAAAACACACAACCGGGGGACCCAAATCCCAAATAGGGATCTGATCGGCAGGTCGTTCACTCCGACACGACCGGGTGGGTTAAATTGACGTGTGCGAATTGACGGAATCCGATTTGGATTCCCGGATTGGGTTGGGCGTTGAAATGATGGATCTAAAAAAAACCCAAGTCTAAAGGGTCAAAACACACAACCCGGGGGTCCAAAATCCCAAATAGGGATCTGATCGCCATGTCGTTTGCTCCGACACGACCGGGGGGTAAATGACGTGTGCGAACTGACGAAATCCGATTTGGATTCCCGGATTGGGTTGGGCGTTGAAATGACGGATCTAAAAAAAACCCAAGTCTGAAGGGTGAAAACACACAACCCGGGGGACCCAAATCCCAAATAGGGATCTGATCGGCGTGCCGTTCGCTCTGACACGACCGGGTGGGTTAAATTGACCTGTGCGAACTGACGGAATCCGATTTGGATTCCCGGATTGGGTTGGGTGTTGAAATGACGGATCTAAAAAAAATCCAAGTCTAAAGGGTCAAAACACACATCCCGGGGGTACAAAATCCCAAATACGGATCTGATCGGCGTGCCGTTCGCTCCGACACGACCGGGTGTGTCAAATTGACGTATGCGAACTGACGAAATCCGATTTGGATTCTCGGATTGGGTTGAGCGTTGAAATGACGGATCTAAAAAAAATCCAAGTTTAAAGGGTCAAAACACACATCTCGGGGGTACAAAATCCCAAATAGGGATCTGATCGGCTTGCCGTTCGCTCCGACACGACCGGGTGGGTCAAATTTGTTGCCCGGTTGACAAGCCCAGAGGGGGGGGGGTGAATGAGTCTTTAAAATTATTTGATTAATACTTGTACTTAAAACATTAAAACAAAACTTTATTCGATGAAGGTTAGTAACTGTTAGTTCAAAGCTCAATCACACAAGATAAGCAACCATTCAACACAAGAACTTATCCTGGTTCGGACCTCCTTTCCTTAGGAGTCTTACGTCCAGCCCCTGAGCAACTACTCAGGATTCCACTAACTCGGGTACAGTCCCCTTAGGACACTACAACACCCAGCTCAACTGGTCTTCCTTCACACGAAGGGAATTACACCACCCTGGATGCCCCACCAGGTCTTCCTTCACAACAGAAGGGAACAACACCCTGGATAACCCACCAGGTCTTCCTTCACAGCCGAAGAGAAACAGCACCTTGGATCCCACCAGGTCTTCCTTCACACACGAAGGGAAAACACAACACAGAGAGTAGAATGAATTCAAGCCCCTAGATCAAGCTTTTACAAGCCACGATCTGAAGCAGCAAGCACTGAGAGCAAGAGATCTAAGCACGGCACACTCTCCGAACTACACGGGCTCTCTTAGAAATTCTATTATAGCACAGAGAGCAAAGAGCTAAAGATGATGGGAATGAGATTCTTGGCTCTGGACTACTTGCAGAAGAATTTGAACACTTATAAAATATAATATGCTTGTTCTCTTCTTGGTTGCATTCATTCTTCTCTTCTGTCTTGTATTTATATCTTCTTTTGAAATCCGACCGTTGAAGTAACCATTGTCTCTTAAATTGGTAGTCGTTAGACTGCTTGACATTTGGAAGCTTCAACAATTTTTATCCATTTGAACACGCAAAGAGATAAGGTCTTCTGGCGTCTATATGGTCCAACGTTGTATGACAGAATGTCTTTAGGACCCGCACAATTAAATGCTAGAACAGTAGACAGCTAGGCTGTCTTTCGTTGTAAAACGTTGATGAGTATCACAAAATAGCAATGCCAATAGTTTGTTTTAAAATATGTATGATAATGAAAAGATATCACTTGCATGCATGTAGAGATACGTTCTGTCTTCATTAAATGCACAACAGTCAGACAGATAAGAGAAGACTTTAACTATTCAACGCTTTAAAAGATAAGGTAAATATCAAGTCGATATAAACCATAAAGTCGTTGTCTATATGACTTATGTAATCGTTATGAATACTGAGGAAACGTTATAGAAAGCAACTCGTTGTATTCATTAAAGAAATCGTTATAGTCACTTAACAAACATTATGAGCTTTAAAGAAATCGTTGCGCGAAGCAAATCGTTATGAGCGCTAAAGAAATCGTTGCGCGAAGCAAATCATTATGAGCGCTAAAGAAATCGTTGGGCGAAGCAATCGTTATGAGCGCTAAAGAAATCGTTGCGATAACTTAAGGAATCGTTACGACAGGCAAGTCGTTACGAGTTCTAAAGAAATCGTTACGATGACTTAAGGAATCGTTACAACGGGCAAGTCGTTACGAGTTCTAAAGAAATTGTTACGATGACTTAAGGAATCGTTACGACGGACAAGTCGTTACGAGTTCTAAAGAAATCGTTATGATGATCTAAGTAATCGTTACGATGGGCAAGTCGTACGAGTTCTAAAGAAATCGTTACGATGACGACGGGCAAGTCGTTACGAGTTCTAAAGAAATCATTACGATGACTTAAGGAATCGTTACGATGGGCAAGTTGTTACGAGTTCTAAAGAAATCGTTGTGCGATGACTTAAGGAATCGTTACGAGAACGACTTGATTGAACCACATGATATCTCAGTCTTATAAATAAATCGTTATGATATCAAATCGTTATAGCTCTATTCAAAACGATGTACAGGAAGGAAATCGTTGTGACTTTTACCAGAAGTCGGTGTGGACTTAGAGAAATACAGTCTCGAAATATTTAATGCTTCAGAAATATAATGCTTACCAATATTGGCTTGATTGACCTTGACCTTGGAGTATTTCCTGTACTTAAGACTTAGAGAACTTTGATAAGGTTTTGTTAATTACCTAAATACATGTATATTAAAAATTACTTGGGGACAGACTGATCATCAATCTCCCCTTTTGGTGATGACAAAAAATTATCAATAAGCATGAATTTCCGGAAAGTATTTCAAACATGCTACGTATTTTTCTAAAGCTAAAGATTTTCGGAATGTATTTTAGACATGCTAAGTATTTTTCTAAAGCTAAAGATTTTCGGAATGTATTTCAGACATGCTAATTTTCTCCCCCTTTTTGTCATTAAACAAAAAGATAATCTGAGACAAAGAATGAAGAGAAAAGATAAGCAGAGACAGGGAAATGTAGTTTATTCATTCTGAGGAGGTACATGTAAGTAATAAGCAAGAGATAAAAGAGAGGCAAAATGAGAAATAGTCTCCCAGGCTGCTCTCCTGCCTTTCAAAGTAAGTCTTGAAGGGTCCAGGACCAATAGAATAATTGGTCCCATAGAGGGAGCCATTCTTTTTAGGTGAAGGACCAACTGAGCTTCAAGGAAATCACTGTATGGATCTGCCCAAGGATGCCCTATAGTAGGTGACTTTTCAAAACTAGCACAAGCAAGAAACTGATTAAGGGAGACAGGATAGAAGATCTGCCTGTGCTTTAATTCCTGGCGCATGGCGACATAGACTTTGTACCGTTCCACCCAAATTTGAAGAGGATCATTTACAAGGTGGACGGAATTCATATCCAGAAAGGTTGCAGCTGATATTGGAGGGCGGCCTTCCCTGGCTAAGGTTACATTTGTATCCGACAATGCTGAGCAGATAGAGGATAGAATTTGGCCCACCCTGCAGGTGTCAGCCTTTCACATTCTGACAAGGCAGGGGCTAGAATCTCAGCATGGATGTGGCCTAGGTGGTACTCCCTAAAGATAAATCGGGGGAAAGCTACCACACTGCCCTTCTGAACTTTGATTCTGCCCATCACTCGCGCAAAACGATCAAAAATAACTGAGCCCACTGGTGTATCCATGAGCAAAGAGTGAAGAGGAGGAAGATATGTAGCCTCTGGCAGCTGAAGAGTAGCAAAGTCTACTTGAATTGCTGCAGTGCCAAGCTCAGGTCCAAGATTTTGGATGGCTTGCCTGAACTGACTGAGTTGGACTTCAGGTAAACGATGAAGATACCTATAATCATTAAACATGTTGAATTGCCTGATCATTGATCTCTTTCTGGATAAAGGGAGCCCAGGAGTTGTTATGGTGGAGCAGAAACCATTCTGACAAGGTGAGAGAGTGATCACTGGGAGGAAACACTTCAGATCTGGCAGAGAGAAACTTGTTGTAGAGGACCTTATTTGAGCGTGCCCATTCTTCTTCAGATAGGGATTGAGCAGAAGAGAAGATCTTGGCCTTGATAACATTGGTAAGAGAGGTGTAAGGTAGGATGGTTTGAAGATGGTCAGAAAGGTTTAGGAAAGGTAGATTGAAGAGGGAATTTGTGAGGTATTCCCTATAGAGAGGCCTGTTTTAGTGACCTCTGTGAGAGAGAACCACAAGGGAGGATACAACGGATTAAGAGAGGAAGGGTTTTTTTTTCTTAGGGGAGGACGGAGGGATCAGAGCATGAGTATGCTGGCCAACTTTGAGAACAGAGCCAAGAATAGTGTCCTCAAATTCGTTTGATGGGGCTCATATAGGGACCATGAATTTGATCTCCTTCAGGAATGATGGTGATGAAGGAGGAGGAGGATGAGGATGAAGAAGGGATGGTGGAGGAGAAGAGGTGTGAGGAGATGCTCCAGCTGATGATGAGGGACCAAAGGAGGAGGCTCCAGCTGTTGATGAGGCTGAAGGAACCTCAAAGATAGATGGAGGTGGAGGAATAGGAGTGGGAGAGGCAGGAGAAAAGTAGATTGGGAAGGAAATGGTGTTGGAGAGGAAATGGGTCTGGGTTGAGGCTTTTTGAAGGTCTGGGGAGCAGGAGGTGCTGTAGAAGCTGAGGGTGGAGATGGAGGAACATGTGTGTGAGAAGAAAAAGAAGGAGCTAGAGGCTTAGGTGCCAAGACTTCTTCTTCTACCACTGTCTGAACAGGATCAGACTCCAAAGGCCTTGATGGCCCTGACACCTTCTCAGCTGGCCCTGGAGGCCCTTCAACTTGCTCAGCTGGCCCAGATGGCCCTTGCTGATTGACCTCTGCCTCTACTGCTGCTGCTGGTGCCGGCCCTAATGGCCCGGACACAGAAACTGATGGCCCTGATGGCATGGAAGTATCAGCATCCAAGTTCTGATCTGCAGGAGGTGCAGGAGGAGGAGGAGCTTGAGCTCCAACTGCCTTCAGAATCTCAGCTAGCATAGACTTCATGCTGCCCATCTCTTTGTTGAACCATTTCATGGCATTTCTTCTTCTACCACTGTTGAACAGGATCAGACTCCAAGGCCTTGATGGCCCTGACACCTTCTCAGCTGGCCCTGGAGGCCCTTCAACTTGCTCAGCTGGCCCAGATGGCCCTTGCTGATTGACCTCTGCCTCTACTGCTGCTGCTGTGGTGCCGGCCCTGATGGCCCGGACACAGAAACTGATGGCCTGATGGCATGGAAGTATCAGCATCCAAGTTCTGATCTGCAGGAGGTGCAGAGGAGGAGGAGCTTGAGCTCCAACTGCCTTCAGAATCTCAGCTAGCATAGACTTCATGCTGCCCATCTCTTTTGTGAACCATTCATGGCATTTCTTATTTGAGAGATTTCCTTAGAGGTGGGATGCTTGGCTCATAAAAATAGAGTTCACATCACTTTGAAGAGAGCACAATATCTCTCCTTGAGCATCTAATCTTTCAACGACAAGTTTCAACTTATAACATTTTCTGTCTCACCTGCCTCTCGAAAGGAGTATCTGCTAAGAGTGGAACTTCTTCGGCAACCACTTCTTTTCCTTTCTGCCTTGCCTCTAAAGCTGGAGGCTACTGATCATCATCTGATTCTGAGGAGCTGGCAGTCTCCCCGTCTCTAGGATAATTACCTGGGGGATTGTCATGTTTCCTCCCCCTGAGTTCCATCATCATGTGCACTGGCAAAGACTTCATCAGCAGGCACACTGCCCATAGTTTAATCACATTGTTCTGCTTCTGCTAGTCCACCCTTTAATTGCTCCCCCTCAGTAGGAGCATCTTCTTCCATTGACTCTTGCTCCCCTGAATGTGAGTATCTTCCATAATAATGTCTTCAGGAGCAACTGATTTCTCAACGTGGCCTGATCCACAACTTCTTCCTCTGAATTTCCACCAACCTCTGGAGTGACTGGGGTGAATGAATAGAATCCACACCTCTCTAAGGATGGAGGCAACAATGAAGGTGGGCAAAGGATCTATTGCACCTACCACTGCTTCTCCTACTGGTGCTTCGGAGGTTGAGATTCGATTGTCACTTCAGGGGACCTTGCTAGCTCTCCTGTCCCTGCTACTCGAGCTGCCAATTCAGATGGTCCTGCTGCCTCTTGAACTACTGATACAACACTGCTGCCTCACTTCTGCTGCTAATGCTACTGCTGCTGGTTCTGCTGAAGCTTCTGGCACTTCTTCCTGATATCTGGAATAATCGCCTATAATGGCCTCTCCCTCTGCCACAGAGGTCTTAGACCAAATTCCATCAACAATTGAGAACCCACTCTTCCTCAATTTCTGGACCTAATTGCTTGGCCCATCTTCTCAACTACTACCCCAGAAAGATCACACCAAAGTTTTGAAGATCTTGTAAGCAAATGGGCATAGGGCAAAGAGACATTAAGCTTGCTGTTTGTATCCCAAATCTGATCACGGGCAAACCTCATCCTCTCTATCCTTACTTCGCCATGTTGATCTCTTTGTTCTGTATGCCCAGAACATCATATCAGAATCTGCCTTAGTACAAGAGGAGAATGTTGCACTTCTAGAACCAAAATCTGACAAATTATGAAATGAGGAGGCGGTTGAAGGCATTCACTGATTGATATCTAATTTCCATCTCTCCGTCTGAACCCTGTCCTACAATGCCCACCCTTTAGCTTGGTGTCCACGGTGTGAACCCAACTGTGACCGGTTGTGCTCACATCAAATAATATCTTCAGAAAGATCATGATCAATTTTTATGGGGATACCTTTGGGGACTGAAGACGTCACAGCACCATCTGTCTCTTATTTCAGGCAAACATAGAACGCCTTCACGAGGTCTGGATACTTACCTCAAAGAAGGTTTGAAATAACGACCACTTCATCCTGCTTATGGCTGCTACACCCTTTGTGCATCCCGTTCTTCTCAAGATCAGCACATCTACTGTTTTATTCCCACAAACCTTGGTCTTCACAAACGTGAACCTCTCCTGCTGCTCAAGATGAGGAACTCAGCACCGTACCCCCCAAGACTTCCGAGATGACGGATCGGCCATGGAACAGTGAACGGTTTTCTGGAGGGTTGAGAAGGAAGAAGGAGTGAAAGCCCTCAAGAAATTTGTCGCGGGAAGGAGAGAGGAGCTTCAAACTTGCAGAGAGTCGATGTCCGAATCGTTAGGGCATCGCTTAGGCAACCAGACGAAGAGGGAAAAAGATAGAAGATGGGAGATGAAACGTTCCCACATCGATTTTTGTAATTAAATAAATGCTGTGAGGAAATGAGGCCCAACAGGCAGCAAAAAAAGACAAAAGAGTTTGGCTATTCAAACCGACTTTAAAAGGAACTGCCGAAAGATATTTTGAATTTCTTTTGCTTAAATCCATGGACGGAAAATTTACTTAATCTGAAAATTTTTGTACCAGTTTCAAACATAATTCTTTTCACAAATTACACATGCCCATTTCCCTTCTAGAGATGTGAATCTTTCTTCGGATAGGGCTTTTGTAAAATATCTGCTAACTGACTATTTGTGTCAATAAAGGATATTTCTATGTTACCATTTGCTACATGATCACGAATAAATGATATCTAACCTCATATGCTTGGTCCTTGAATGCTGAACTGGATTTTTGGTGAGATTGATGGCACTGGTGTTATCGCACAATAGTGGAATCGATTTGATATTTAATCCAAATCTTCAAGTTGTTGCTTTATCCATAGGAGTTGTGTACAGCAACTTCCAGCAGCCACGTACTCAGCTTCAGCTGTAGACAGTGCCACTGAATTTTTTTTATTGAAGACCAGGATATCAAACACCCTGCAAGAAATTGACAACAACCACTGGTGCTTTTTCTATCTACTTTGCATCCAGCATAGTCAGCATCAGAGTAACCTACTAAATTAATTTCACAAGATTTTGGATACCACAGACCTAAATCATGAGTTCTAGCTAAATATCTAAATATTCTTTTACAGAGATTAAATGTGATTCTCTAGGATCTGCTTGATACCTAGCACACATGCATACACTAAATAGTATGTCGGGTCTACTAGCTGTTAAATAAAGCAGTGAACCTATCTTACCTCTGTAGACCTTTTGATCTACTCTCTTACCATCTTTGTCACTGTCCATCCTTGTTGATGTACTCATTGGTGTTGACAGTGGTTTGGCATTATCGAATCCAAATTTCTTCAAGAGTTCTTTTGTGTACTTTGCTTGGCAGATGTGAGTTCCTTCTTTTCCTTGCTTGATTTGTAGTCCAAGGAAATAATTGAGCTCTCCCATCATGCTCATCTCAAATTCTTCCTGCATCAACTTTTCAAAATACTTGTAAAGGGATTCATCAGTAGATCCAAAGATAATATCATCTACATAATCTGTACAAGTCGTATGCTTTTAACTTTTGATTTTACAAATAGAGTGTTATCTACTTGACCTCTACTGAAACCATGGTTTAGAAGAAAAGAACTAAGCCTTTTATACCAGGCCTAGGTGCTTGCTTTAATCTATATAAGCTTTATGAAGTTTGAAAACATGATTAGGAAATTCTGTGTCATCAAAACCCGGGGGTTGTTCCACATAAAGTTCCTCTTTTATAAAACCATTAAGAATGCAGATTTGACATCCATTTGAAATAGTTTTAAGTCTAATGCTGATGCATATGCAAGTAATATTCTAATAGCCTCAAGTCTAGCTACAGGTGTATAGGTTTCATCGAAATCTATGCCTTCCTCTTGGGAGTAGCCTTGAGACACCAATCTGGCCTTGTTTCTTAAGATTACACCAGTCTCATTCAATTTGTTTCTAAACACCCATTTGGTGCCAATAACTGGATGGTCTGATGGTCTGGGAACAAGTGACCATACTTGGTTTCTCTTGAACTGATTGAGTTCATCTTGCATGGCTATAATCCAAGATTCATCAGTAAGAGCTTCATTGACTGTCTTAGGCTCTATTTGAGAGACAAATGCTAGATAATCACAAGGTATTACATTATCTCTTGTTCTTACCCCTATAGATGGATCACCAATGATATTCTCAGATGGATGATCTTTCTTTTATCTCCATTCCTTTGGAAGATTTTCATGTATAATTTCCTTTTCCTGCATGTCTTCCAGAGGTGGATCATCCTTGTCCTCAATTGATGTATTCTTTAGTTTCTTGGACAATTCATCTGCATCATCATTATCACTATCTTCTTCCTTTCTCAAGGAAGGGTTAGTTTCATCAAAAGTAATATGTACAGACTGTTCAATTAATAATGTGTGTTTATTAAATACTCTATAGCCTTAAAGTTTAGAGGTGTACCCCATGAAGATGCCTTCATCTGATTTGGCATCCAACTTACCAATGTCCCCTTTTCCATTATTGTGAATGAAGCAAGGACATCCAAATGTCCTAAAATGACTGATCTTTGCCTTCTTTCCTTTAAACAGTTCGTATGCAGTCTTCTTTAGGATTGGCCTGATCATTACTCTGTTGATAATGTAGCTTGCTGTGTTGACTGCTTCAGCCCAAAAATACCTTAGCAGATCATATTCTGATAGCATTGTTCTTGCCATATCCAATAGATTTCTATTCTTTCTCTCAACAATTCCATTTTGCTGTGGTGTCCTTGGTGCCGAGAAATTATGCTCAATCCCTTCATTTTCACAAAACTATGCAAACTTCTCATTCTGAAATTCACCTCCATGATTTGATCGAATACTAATAATACTGAACTTCTGATCCTTCTGGACTTTCTTGCTGAAACTGACAAAGTTTTCAAATGTGTCATCTTTATGCTCTAGGAATGATACCCATGTGAATCTTGAGTAATCATCGACTATGACAAATCCAAAGTTTTTTCCTCCAAGACTGGTAGTCCTCATTGGCCCAAATAGATCCATATGAAGGAGCTCTAAGGGTTTTGAGGTAGTTACCACCGTTTTTAACTTGAAGGAGCTCTTGGTGTGCTTTCCCTTAGCACAAGATCTATAGACACCTTCCATTTTTGCACTAACCTTTGGCAGACCTTCCACAAGATTTTTCTTTAGAAATTTTCTCATGCTATCTATACTGCAATGTCCTAGTCTTCTGTGCCACAGTTCAGTTGATTGATCCTTGTTTGCTGCCAAACAGACATCTTGATCCTTGAGTTCTTCAAGGTGAAGTGCATACAGGTTCTTTTCTCTATTGGCTTCGAAAATTATTTCTCCTTCTTTCAATATGCTGCACTTTGATTCTTGAAATTGAATCTGGTGACCTCTGTCACACAGCTGGCTAATGCTGATGAGATTGTGCTTCAGCCCTTTGACAAGCAATACATCTTCAATGACTATTTTTCCTTTGTTGCTCACAGAACCACTGCCAATCACTGTTCCTTTCCCATTGTCTCCATAGGTAACTGTTCCTTCTTCAGCTTGGAGATGGGTGAATAGCCTCTGATTCCCTGACATGTGCCTTGAGCACCCACTGTCCAAATACCATTTGGATGCTCGAGTGTTACCCTTATCTTCGGTATTTGCCATGAAAGCAAAATTGGCTTCTTCTTCATCACTGCATGAACTAGACTCACTGTCTGAGTCGCTACTGTTCTCCCACGCAGCTGCCATTGCTTTCTTTTTATATTTCTTGAATTTCTTGAAGTTTTCTCTCTTCTTGAATTCAGGCTTCTTGAGTTTTGGACAGTCAGCTTTGATATGTCCTCGCTTTTTACACTCATAGCAAATGGGCTCTTCCTTCTTCTGATCCTTCCCATCTGGTTTCTTGAAGTCTTTACTTCTCTTGAAATGTCTTCTTCCAGATTGGAACTTCTTCTTTTTGGCTAGAATGTGTTTCAACTTCCTTGATAACATGGCTTCTTCATCTTCATCACTGTCCTTACAACTTTCACTGTTGTCGAGTGATTCTTCTGATGAATTCTCATTGACCTTGAGCGCATTTGACTGCTTCTTTCTGCTGGAGGATTCTCCTAATCTCTCCATGTTTATCTCATGAGCCATAAGGGACCCAATGAGCTTTTCTAAGGACATTCTTTTTAGATCATTAGCTTCCTCAATGCCTGTTACTTTTGGGGTCCATGAGGATGGTAAAGATCTAAGAATCTTTCTGACCATATCTCCCATTTCATAGGTCTTTCCTAGTCCAGCTAACCCATTTGTAATATCTATAAATCTACTGAACATTGGGTAATGGACTCACCTGATAGCATTTGAAATCTCTCGTACTGTGCTACAAGAATGTCTATTCTTGTTTCCTTTACCTTATCTGTGCCTTCATAGGTGATTCTGAGCTTTTCCCGCATTTCCATTGCGGATTTGCAGGCTGAAACTCTGTTGAACCTCCTTTTTACTAAGGGCACGGCACAAAATACTCTTTGCTTTACAATTCTGCGAGATCTTATTCCTATCGTCGTCTGTCCACTGAGCTTTCTCATTTGTGACAAGAAGATCGCCTTCTTACACTATGGACCATATCTGATAATCGTGGCCTTGCAGAAAGTACTCCATTCTTATTTTCCAGTAAGTGTAATCCTCTCCATCGAACAATGGTGGTTGGCTGACAGACTGACCTTCGTTGTGACCTTGGCCTGCCATGAATCTTTACTCTTCAGATCGTTGGATCTTTTTCTTTGTCGAAGAGACTCGCTCTGATACCACTTGTTGCCCGGTTGACAAGCTTAGAGGGGGGGGGGGTGTGAATGGGTCTTTAAAATTATTTGATTAATACCTGTACTTAAAATATTAAAACAAAATGTTCTTCGATGAAGGTTAGTAACTGTTAGTTCAAAGCGCAATCACACAAGATAAGCAACCATTCAACACAAGAACTTATCCTGGTTCGGACCTCCTTTCCCTAGGAGTCCTACGTCCAGCCCCTGAGCAACAACTCAGGATTCCACTAACTAGGGTACAGTCCCCCTAAGGACACTACAACACCCAGCTCAGCTGGTCTTCCTTCACACGAAGGGAATTACACCACCCTGGATGCCCCACCAGGTCTTCCTTCACAATAGAAGGGAACAACACCCTGGATAACCCACCAGGACTTCCTTCACAGCCGAAGGGAAACAGCACCCTAGATCCCACCAGGTCTTCCTTCACACACGAAGGGAAAACACAACACATAGAGTAGAATGAATTCAAGCCCCTAGATCAAGCTTTTACAAGCCACGATCTGAAGCAGCAAGCACTGAGAGCAAGAGATCTAAGCACGACACACTCTCAGAACTACACGGGCTCTCTTAGAAAATCTATTACAGCACATAGAGCAAAGAGCTAAAGATGATGGGAATGAGATTCTTGGCTCTGGACTACTTGCAGAAGAATTTGAACACTTGTAAAATATAATATGCCTGTTCTCTTCTTGGTTGCATTCATTCTTCTCTTCTGTCTTGTATTTATATCTTCTTTTGAAATCCGGCCGTTGAAGTAACCGTTGTCTCTTAAATTGGTAGTCGTTAGACTGCTTGACATTTGGAAGCTTCAACAATCTTTTATCCATTTGAGCACGCAAAGAGATAAGGTCTTCTGGCGTCTATATGGTCCAACGTTGTATGAGAGAATGTCTTTAGGACCCTGCACAAATTAAATGCTAGAACAGTAGACAGCTAGGCTATCTTTCGTTGTCAGTAAATGTTGATATGAGTATTCACCAAAATAGCAATGCCAAATAGTTTGTTTTAAAAGATGTTGACAGAATATGTACGATAATTAAAAGATATCATCTGCATGCATGCAGAGATACGTTCTGTCTTCATTAAATGCACAGCAGTCAGACAGATAAGAGAAGACTTTGACTATTCAACGCTTTAAGAGATAAGGTAAATATCAAGTCGATATAAACCATAAAGTCGTTGTCTATATGACTTATGAAATCGTTATGAATACTGAGGAAATCGTTATAGAAAGCAACTCGTTGTATTCATTAAAGAAATCGTTATAGTCACTTAACAAATCTTTATGAGCTTTAAAGAAATCGTTGCGCGAAGCAAATCGTTATGAGCGCTAAAGAAATCGTTGCGCGAAGCAAATCGTTATGAGCGCTAAAGAAATCGTTGCAATAACTTAAGGAATCGTTACGACGGGCAAGTCGTTACGAGTTCTAAAGAAATCGTTACGATGACTTAAGGAATCGTTACGACGGGCAAGTCGTTACGAGTTCTAAAGAAATCGTTATGATGACTTAAGGAATCATTACGACGGGCAAGTCGTTACGAGTTCTAAAGAAATCGTTACGATGACTTAAGGAATCGTTACGACGGACAAGTCGTTACGAGTTCTAAAGAAATCGTTACGATGACTTAAGTAATCGTTACGACGGGCAAGTCGTTACGAGTTCTAAAGAACTCGTTACGATGACGACGGGCAAGTCGTTATGAGTTCTAAAGAAATCGTTACGATGACTTAAGGAATCGTTACGACGGACAAGTCGTTACGAGTTCTAAAGAAATCGTTATGATGACTTAAGTAATCGTTACGATGGGAAAGTCGTTACGAGTTCTAAAGAAATCGTTACGATGACGACGGGCAAGTCGTTACGAGTTCTAAAGAAATCGTTACGATGACTTAAGGAATCGTTACGATGGCAAGTGGTTACGAGTTCTAAAGAAATCGTTGCGATGACTTAAGGAATCGTTACGAGAATGACTTGATTGAAACCACATGATATCTCAGTCTTATAAATAAATCGTTATGATATCAAATCGTTATAGCTCTATTCAAAACGATGTACAGGAAGGAAATCGTTGTGACTTTTACCAGAAGTCGGTGTGGACTTAGAGAAATACAGTCTCGAAATATTTAATGCTTCAGAAATATAATGCTTACCAATATTGGCTTGATTGACCTTGACCTTGGAGTATTTCCTGTACTTAAGACTTAGAGAACTTTGATAAGGTTTCGTTAATTACCAAAATACATGTATATTTTAAAATTACTTGGGGACAGACTGATCATCAAAATTGACATGTGTGAACTGACGAAATCCGATTTGGATTCCCGGATTGGGTTGGGCGTTGAATGACGGATCTAAATAAAATTCAAGTCTAAAGGGTCAAAACACACAACCCGGGGGTCTAAAATCTCAAATAGGGATCTGATCGGCGTGCCGTTCACTACCACACGACCGGGTGGGTTAAATTGACGTGTGCGAACTGACGGAATCCGATTTGGATTCCCGGATTGGGTTGGGTGTTGAATGATGGATCTAAAAAAACTCAAGTCTAAATGGTCAAAACACACATCCCGGGGGTACAAAATCCCAAATAGGGATCTGATCGGCGTGCCGTTTGCTCCGACACGACCGGGTGGGTTAAATTGACGTGTGCGAACTCAGGGAATCTGATTTGGATTCTCGGATTGGGTTGGGCGTTGAAATGACGGATCTAAAAAAACCCCAGTGTAAAGGGTCAAAACACATAACCCGATGGTCCAAAATCCCAAATAGGGATCTGATCGGCGTGCCATTCTCTCCAACACGACCGAGTGGGTTAAATTGACGTGTGTGAACTGACGGAATCCGATTGGGATTCCCGGATTGGGTTGGTGTTGAAATGACGGATCTAAAAAAAACCCAAGTCTAAAGGGTCAAAACACACAACCCGGGGGTCCAAAATCCCAATAGGGATCTGATCGGCGTACCGTTCGCTCCGATACGACTGGGTAGGTTAATTGACGTGTGCGAACTGACAAAATCCGATTTGGATTCCTAGATTGGGTTGTGCGTTGAAATGACGGATCTAAAAAAAACCCAAGTCTAAAGGGACAAAACACACAACCTGGGGGTCCAAAATCCCAAATAGAGATCTGATCGGCGTGACGTTCACTCTGACACGACCGGGTGGGTTAAATTGACGTGTGCCAACTGACGGAAACCGATTTGGATTCCCGGATTGGGTTGGGTGTTGAAATGACAGATCTAAGAAAAACCCAAGTCTAAAGGGTCAAAACACACAACTCGGGGGTCCGAAATCCCAAATAGGGATCTGATCGGCGTGTCGTTCACTACGACACGACCAGGTGGGTTAAATTGACGTGTGCGAACTGACGGAATCCGATTTGGATTCCCGGATTGGGTTGGGCGTTGAAATGATGGATCTAAAAAAAACCCAAGTTTAAAGGGTCAAAACACACATCCCGGGGGGACAAAATCTCAACTAGGGATCTGATCGGCGTGCCGTTTGCTCCGACACGACCGGGTGGGTTAAATTGACGTGTGCGAAATCACGGAATCTGATTTGGATTTCTGGATTGGGTTGGGCATTGAAATGACGGATCTAAAAAAAACCCAAGTGTAAAGGGTCAAAACACACAACCCGGGAGTCCAAAATCCCAATAGGGATCTGATCGGCGTGCCATTCGCTCCGACACGACCGTGTGCGTTAAATTGACGTGTGTGAACTGACGGAATCCGATTTTGATTCCCGGATTGGGTTGGGTGTTGAAATGATGGATCTAAAAAAAACCAAAGTCTAAAGGGTCAAAACACAACACCCGGGTGGTCCAAAATCCCAAATAGGGATCTGATCGGCGTACCGTTCGCTCCGATACGACCGGGTGGGTTAATTGACGTGTGCGAATTGACGGAATCCGATTTGGATTCCCGGATTGGGTTGGGCGTTGAAATGACAGATCTAAAAAAAATCCAAGTCTAAAGGGTTAAAACACACAACCCGGGGGTCCAAAACCCCAAATAGGGATCTGATCGGCGTGTCGTTTGCTCCGACACGACCGGGTGGGTTAAATTGACGTGTGCGAACTGACGAAGTCCGATTTGGATTCCGGGATTAGGTTGGGCGTTGAAATGACGGATCTAAAAAAAACCCAAGTCTGAAGGGTGAAAACACACAACCTGGGGGTCCAAAATACGAAATAGGGATCTGATCGGCGTGCCGTTCGCTCCGATACGACCGGGTGGGTTAAATTGACGTGTGCGACTGACGGAATCCGATTTGGATTCCCGGATTGGGTTGGGCATTGAAATGATGGATCTAAAAAAAACCCAAGTCTAAAGGGTCAAAACACACATCTCGAGGGTACAAAATCCCAAATAGGTATCTGATCGGCGTGTTGTTCGCTCCGACACGATTGGGTGGGTTAAATTGACGTGTGCGAACTGACGAAATCCGATTTGGATTCTGGGATTGGGTTGGGCGTTGAAATGACGGATCTAAAAAAAACCAAAGTCTAAAGGGTCAAATCACACAACCCGGGGGTCCAAAATCTCATATAGTGATCTGATTGGCGTGTCGTTCACTCCGACACGACCGGGTGGGTTAATTGACGTGTGCGAACTGACGAAATCCGATTTCGATTCCCGGATTGGTTTGGGCGTTGAAATGATGGATCTAAAAAAAACCAAGTCTAAAGGGTCAAAACGCACAACCCGGGGGTCCAAAATCTCATATAGGGATCTGATTGGCGTGTCGTTCACTCCGACACGACTGGGTGGGTTAAATTGACGTGTGCGAACTGACGGAATCCGATTTGGATTCCCGATTGGTTGGGCATTGAAATGACGGATCTAAAAAAAACCCAAGTCTAAAGGGTCAAAACACAACCCGGGGGTCCGAAATCCCAAATAGGGATCTGATCGGCGTGCCGTTTTCTCCGACACGACCGGGTGGGTTAAATTGACGTGTGCGAACTGACGGAATCCAATTGGATTAGCGAATTGGGTTGGGCGTTGAAATGATGGATCTAAAAAAAACCCAAGTCTAAAGGGTCAAAACCACACCCGAGGGTCCAAAATCCCAAATAGGGATCTGATCGGCATGTCGTTCGCTCCGACACGACCGGGTGGGTTAATTGACGTGTGCGAACTGACGGAATCCGATTTGGATTCCCGGATTGGGTTGGGCGTTGAAATGACGTATCTAAAAAAAACCCAAGTCTAAATGGTCAAAACACACAACCCTGGGGTCCAAAATCCCAAATAGGGATCTGATCGGCGTGTCGTTCGCTCCGACACGACTGGGTGGGTTAAATTGACGTGTGCGAACTGACGGAATCCGATTTGGATTCCCGGATTGGGTGGGCGTTGAAATGACGGATCTAAAAAAAAACTAAAGTCTAAAGGGTCAAAACACACAACCCGGGGGTCCAAAATCCCAAATAGGGATCTGATCGACATGTCGTTCGCTCCGACACGACCGGGTGGGTTAAATTGACGTGTGCGTACTGACGAAATCCGATTTGGAAATAGTTTCTAATTAAACTTGAGAAATAATCACATATTCTAAATTTAGTTTTTGAAAATAATGTATGTATATTAATTTTTTATTAATGTTTCTCATATTATTATTATTTAATATAGGATCCACCTCCGGTGCGTAACGATCATGAGGCGGGGACAGCAGACGATCCAGCAGACCTGTCTTGATTTTTAGTATTTATTTTTGTGTATGATTTTATATTTGTTATGTTTTATGATTTTATGTTGATTGTGAGTACTTGTTGTGAAATGTATGAATATTATATTGTAGCAGGTTTGAAAAATCATTGTTAATTTTTTATTAAAAAAAAATTATAGGATTTTCCGACGGCTTTTCTGACGGATAGATGGCCGTCGGAAAATGCAGTTTATTGACGGAACAAAACCGTCGGCATTTCTGTCTAAAGTGCCGACGGATAATGTTCCGACGGATTTTTCTGTCGGAAATTACTGACGGATTTTTCGACAGTAGTTGGTCGGCAAATACTGACCAAAATTTCGACAAAATTTTCTGACGTTTTTAATCGTAAATTATCGACGCCATTTCTGATGGAATATTCGGTCGGTATTTTCCGACGGATTTTATTACCGTCGAAAATTTCTGACCAGATATTTCCGACGGATCATTTCCGACGACCGCTCGACGGAAAGCTGTCAGAAGGCGGTGTTTCCGACGGATTTCCGACGGATTGTGTCCGTCGAAAATGCCGCTTTTTCTTGTAGTGGTAGGTGATGTTGAGGGTTCAACAATGAAGGGAGTAGGAGAAGAAACATGTTTGGGAAGAGGTTTCTTGGAGGGTTCAGGAGCATGGGGAGCAGTAAAGGGAGCAGAAGGGGAGGAAGGAGCTGGAGTCTGTAAGACTGGAGGAGGATCAGAAGGCCCAGAGTCCTCCATATGCACTGAAGGCCCTGGTGGCACAGTAGCTTCCTCTACAGGCTCTTGAGGCCCGGATTGCTCATCAACTGCTTCCATATGCTCAGAAGGCCCTGATGGCCCTACCACTGCTTCATCTTGCTCAGTAGGCCTTGATGGCTTAGCTACCTCTTCTGTAGAAATAGATGGCCCTAATGTCCCTGCAAGTGGTTCTGCTTTATATATATATATATATATATATATATATATATATATATATATATATAATGGTCCTCAAGTTCATAGTCTAGGAGAGTGCACCCTCCCCTAGAGAGGGAGAATGTTCTCACTCCACCAGAGAAGACCTGGGCCAGGGATATATATAATAAGGAGAATAGTACAAGAGGACAAGCCGGTCATAGTAATCTAACATGAAAGAGACCAGTTTTATCCAAGACTAAAGGGCCTTTACACATATGAGGAATACAACTAGACCCCCAAAACACATTGTTCTCCTTAGACAAGCAACCAAAGTTAGCTAAAGCATCCGCCATTTGATTTGTCTCACGATAAACATGGTGAAGTAAAAGGTTCTTCCCTTGAATCCTAGCATCTGTATCCCGCTACCAATGATAAGCTTGCCACGAAGGATATCTTCCAGCTTTGAAGGAGTTAACCAAGGCTAATGAATATGAACTAACCATGGATATTCGAAGCCCAAGGAAATCTGCCACTCGTAGGCCATCATAAAGAGCTCTTGCTTCAGCAATCATACTATTTCCAGGACCATAATAGTGAGCAAAGGCCACCAAAACTGATCCCCACCTATCTCGGATACATCCTCCTCCCCCACAGTCACCTGGATTTCCATTGCTAGCGCCATCCACATTCAAACAATAGTCACTAATAGGAGGAATCCAACGTATGAGCATGAGCTGCTTGCTTGAACATTTGGGAGAGAAACCAAATCGCTGTAAAACCTGCAAATCTTGAGCTGAAGGCTCCACTTTAAATTGATTATTAGCAAGAGAGTGAGCAACCATAAATTTGATGTTTTTAATCGCTGCCCCAGCTGAAGGCCTTTTGTTTTCAAACCTGGACCCACATCTCCCCTTCCAAATCTCCCACAACATGAGAAGAAGGCAGTGAATAGAGACAAAACCCAATGGTGAAGATATATTAGTAGCTGTAAGAAAACTCCAAATTCTTATCGTAATGTGACTGTGGAGATGAATGTTAGAACTGATAAGCGGTAAAAACCAGTTCCAAAGGGAGACAGACAAATCTCCATCAATGAAAAGGTGGTTATAATCCTAAATAGTAGGAGACCTACAACAAGAGCAACAGGAACCATGTGAATACCAATTTCAGCAATTCTTTGGTCCACAGGCACCGCTCTATTAAGGAGTTTTCAACAGAACAAGGAGGCTCTTCTATAAAAGCAACTGTGCCAAATTTTATTCAGAGCATATCTTTTCACACCCACAGACCGAACCAAGTTATAAGTAGACTTCACAGAAAAATTCCCATCTTGAGAAGGCCCCCATACACATTTGTCATTCTACTCATTAAGTACAACCCCATTGAGAACGCTACTTGGAAGAAGGTGCCTGATCGGATGTTGAGGGTTTAAAATAACCTCCGTAAGAGGAATACTGCCCCCTTCATAAGCTGCACTCAGCAGATCTGCATGTGGCCCCTCCCCAAGCCAAACATCCGATAAAATATCAATATCCTTACCATTCCCATGAATCTATCTAGTATTATCATGAACTAGTTGCTGAGCAACTGTCCATATTTTAGAAGGCATACCCATGCATCTAGAGTACCTGCCAGAAGTATAACGTTTCCTAGCATACAAAGCCCAGCAGGAGGAACCATGGTAAACATTCCAAATAGACTTCACAGCTAAAGCAATCTGCACTTGTTTAATATTGCGAACCCCCAAGCCTCCTTCAGCAGTAGGACGTTGTATGGTAGACCAGGCTACCCAATGGTGTTTCCTCGTGCCATCAGAGTTATTCCAGAAACATGCAGCACAGGTTTTGTCAATATAATTCAGAATACTAATCGATATGGAGGAAGAAGCAGCCAGGTAAACCAATAAGGAGGCGAGCACCGAATTGATGAGAGTGACTCTTCCAGCTTGGGAGATAAGTCTGGGCTTCCGGGATGCAAGTTTGCCATTAATTTTTTGAATGAGCGGGGAGAAGTCTGAAGCAAGAACCCTGCCTGGACGCAATGGAACACCAAGGTAGAGAAGAGGACCCCTTTTCCTTTTGAAACCAGTCACCACTTTAATCCTGTTGACCGCATGAGTAGAAGCTTTATCGGATATCATGAAGCTACTCTTAGTAGAGTTTATATGCTGCCCCGAGAGGAAGAATATTTGTTCAGGAAACCAATCAATCTCTTCACATTTTGTAACCCCCCATTAAGGAAGATAAGGGTATCATCAGCATACAGAAGGTGGGAGATCGGCGGGCAAGCTCTTGGACCAGCATAAGGATGTAGACAACCCGTATAGACTAGGTCCTTGATACCTCTACTAAGAGCCTCTTCCATGATGATAAAAAGAGCTGGGGCAATTGGATCACCTTGTCTGAGACCCCGGTGGAATGGAAATAACCGGTAGGCGAACCATTGAAAAGAACAGAAAGCCAATAGTTACTAATCATCATATCAATATAAGAGATGAATCTGTGGGAGAAACCAAAAATTTTCAGTACCGCAAAGAGAAAATCCCACTCCAGACTGTCATAAGATTTCTTTATATCCAGTTTAAAAAGTACATTGTGACCTCTGACTTTTCTACCTATGTCTCTAACCAGTTGTCTAGCAAGGGATATGTTATCAAGAATAAGCCTACCTTTGACAAACGCCCCTTGTTCATCAGAGATAATCGGAGGGGATATTAATCAATCTATCACAAATAATCCTAAACACTATCTTGTAGCAGAAATTACATAAACTAACCAGTCTATAGTCCCCAAAAGAAGCTGGGCTCTCAATCTTAGGAACCAGAGCGATCAATGTGGAGGTCACCCCTCTAGGCATAGTAAAACCGTGAAAGAAGCTGATCACCGCATCCACAACCTCCTGTTGAATAATATCCCAGAAAGAAGTGAAGAAATGGCCAGTGAAACCATCAGGACCAGGGGCACCATTAGCATTTAAACTCTATACCGCTGCTTTGATATCATCATTAGTGGGGATTGCAGTAAGAAGACAATTTTGATCTTCAGTAACCAACTTAGGATGACATGAAGAAGGGATTCATCAATAGCATGGTCAGATGATTGGAGATGAAAACCAAAGAAATTTACTGCCTCCTGCTTGAGAACCTCCTGGTCCTCAGTCCAGGAACCCACCACCTAAAGCTTTTGGACAGAATTGCGCCTCCTGTTCCCCTTAACCACAACATGATAGAACGCTGTGTTTTTATCCCCATTGTCTAGCCATTGCATACATGCTTTTTGAGACCAGAACAATTCCACACAGTTGATAGCTTTCCTTAAATTAGCATTAGCTTCACCCAATGCAGAACGATTTTTCGGAGAAGGATCAACATCAAATGCCTCTTGCATGGCCCTGACCTGCTCTTCAGGGAGGATAAGGTTGTCATTAATGTCACCAAATGTAACCTTATTCCAAGTACGAAGAGCATTTCTAACCACCTTCAGCTTCATTTGTAAGATAACAAAAGGATTGTAATGCCACCCGATTGGTTCCTCCCAAGCAACTTTAACAGTTTTCATAAATGACTCATGAGAACACCACATGCAGAGAAAATAAACCTGGCTGGGGGACGTGATGTAGGAAGGAAAGTGAGCATAAGAGGGGCATGATCTGAAGGGCCTCTCGGATAGTGTCTAACCTGGAGGCCAGAATAAGTATCACCACAGGACGAATTGCATAGGAATCTATCCAACCTAGCCCTGACGGATGAAGTCCCAGCAAGGTTGTTCGACCAAGTAAATTTTGAACTGATGTAACCCACATCCATAAGAGATGCACCAGATATAAAAGCATTAAAGTCCAGCATGCCATGTAGGTTGACAGCACTACCACCATGCTTCTCCGAAGGAAGGGAAACACAATTGAAGTCACCCCCCACAAACCAAGGAACGTCCACAGTATTGGAAAAATCCAGCAACTCATCAAACAAAAGGCGCCTTCGATCTGCATGTATGAAAAATAACGAAACTAGTTTTAAACTAACCTAGACATGCAAAAGTGCTTCCAGTAAATCGGAATTAGAAAATAATGAGGGTTTTGACAGGCTTTAATCAAGTCAAACTCGAATGTAAAAGCCAAGTGCAACCTGAAAACGTAGTTTCATGCAGCAACCCTCTTACCATGCCTATAACTCTCTAACTAATGACATTTAGACATAACGTTCAACATAACAAGTGACGAGGAAAACTAGTAGAAAATGTTTATGTTGTGGGTTTGCTCTAATTCGGTCTTGAATCACGTGCAACATATAAAGAACGGGAAAAGCCCTAACAGTGCGCGACTTTGGAAAAATGCTTATAATTCAAAATATACTCGTTGAAATTCGATGAAACCAGTGGGAAACGAAAGTTAACTTGATTATCTACACATTGGTATAGGATATGTTAAGGTTTGGCCCAAGAACACCTACCTTCTGGGTTGAAGAAGTCTCATTTTTCCAGAAAATCCGTGTTCAGACCACTTGGAGGAGAACGCTTACTGCTCTGTGTATACTGCATGGAATTTGGGCATTCCACTTGGGTTAGAACGTAGACTTGACCCTCTTTCCAGGGGTATAAGCCTTGCAAGGTTTGGTTTAGGTTTGACCTACCCTTGGTCGACTTCAAGATGACTGTCTGTGCAGGTCGCAGCAGACGCAACGGGGAAGAAGATGAGCTTCTTGTGGTCGTTCCATAGCTCCTCAGCCACCAAGAGCTCCTCCACACGACCCCAAAAAGTTCTAAACTCGTCCCTAGGGTTTGGGTGAAGAGTATTTAAGCAACCAAGGTGTTTAGGAGTCCTATTGTAACTAGGGAAGCTAAGTTGCGGTTTTGACATATTAGTTTCCTATTTTGAGGATTTCTTCCTCCATTAGAGTGTGTGAGGCTTTAGGAAACATCCCACCATAATTAAGCACGAATTGGGTTGCCAAGAATGCAAGATCTCTTCCCAATTCAACTATAATTACTTCTTTCTAATTTCAGCCTATTTAGAGTTACGAATTTCCATGCATTTTCTAGCTTTATTTGATTTTTGGGCCAAATATTGTCCATTCGCCCAATTATGATAATGGGTCATCAATATATAATGTTGGAAGTCTCCCCAACATTTTTATTTAATTTATGGTTGCGTCGTATTTTCGTGTTAACGGTTTTCCAACTTGTTTCCTAATTTGGATAATCGTCACAATAACTCTTAAACCTAGTCCAAATGATTTTTATTGACCTAAATTTCTTGATGGGTCATTAGAGGATATTATTTTAAGTCCATATATGATTTTTATTTAATTTTCTGACTCATCCGAGTACGTGTGATAATGATTTGTCGACTTATTCATGAATTACGATAATAAGTCGTGAAACACTTTAAACTTGGCTAATCCGATTTTTCTTGGCACAAATTTCTTTGTGGAACATTTAGTAATAATGTTTAGGGTTGATTTATAATTTTTACGGAATTTTCCGATGTGTTTTGGCACATACGATAATGATACGTATGTTTAAATACTCTTGTATTATGAAAATTATTTATTTCCATTTATTCGAATTATTATGTAATTAAAATTTTCGGGGTACTACAGGAGGTGAATCATTCT